>JACXGM010004374.1:0-14375 GCA_016801145.1 Umbra pygmaea | reverse complement strand
CAATGCATACAAAGATCAACACGACCTGAAAAGTGGTACCATGTCCCCACTGAGCTTAACCCGGCAGACTATGCAACGAGGGCTGTTGCCGCAGTTCTACTAAAGGACACTACATGGCTGACAGGGCCAGCCTTCTTAACAAACCCTGAACCTAGTCTTCCTGAGGAGGATATCTTTGAAATTGCAGCTCCAGAATTGGATCCTCAAGTGTCTACTCTGAGGACAGCCATCTCAAATGCACACCTTGGAGGTCGTTGACTTACGCTGTTACTTGCTTGATCCACGTGACTTGACTCTTCAAGACAACATCGTTATTATAACTGATTAAATACAAGGCTGGCATTACTCCCAGACAGCATACACAGTGGATGAGCTCTCTCAATCCAAATATCTCATTATTTGTACGGTGCAGCAAGAAAGCTATGCCACAATGCTTGAATGCCTAGGGAACCAGGAAGAAATTCCAGAAAACAGCACTCTTAAGAAACTGGATCCATTAATTGATAATAACGGCTTATTGAGAGTCGGAGGCCGCATCAGAGGCAAAATTGAAGCGTGATGAAAAGAACCCTATAATAATCCCTAGTAGTCACCACATCACAAGGTTACTTGGGTGCCACTACCACAAACAGACACAACATCAAGGGCACCTTTTTACAGAGGGTGCTATTCGCACAACTGGGCTGTGGATAGTTGGAATGAAAAGACATGTAAGCAGCGTCATCTACAATTGCGTCCCAAGCCGCAAACTCTGTGGCACATTCCTATCCCAGTAAATGGCAAACCTATCTGCAGACAGGCTAAGCATTGAGCCTCCCTTCACAAATGTTGGTCTGGATGTGTTTGGGCCCTGGTCTGTTCTTACAAAGCAAACGAGAGTTGGCCACTACCACATCAAATGTTGGGCAGTGATCTTTAACTGTCTAAGTATCAGGGCAGTGCACTTTGGAGGTCATTGAATACTTGGATACTTCAAACTTTGTAAATGCTCTCAGACTGTTAATTTCCATCCACAGTCCAGTAAAACATCCGCGCGGATAGATGCACCAATTTCATCGGCAAGAGCAAGGAGTTTAAAGTTCCTTCAAACATAGATAGGTACCTCATTACATGGAAATGATCTAAACAGGGCTGTAGACGGACATTTAATCCACCTCACTCCTCTCACATGGGCGACATATGGGAGAGGATAATAAGCGTAGCCTGGAGAATCATGGATTCCATGTTCCAGCAAGAAGGATCCTCAAAGCTTACTCACGAGACTCTCGCGACTCTTCTGGCAGAAGTAGCAGCCACCATAAATGTAACACCCTTGGGGCCAATATTCACTGATCCTGCAGATCCAATGATGCTCACTCGTTTCCCTTCTCAAGCAGAAGGTTGGCCCTTTCCCTGGTCCTTCTGGTCAATTTGACATCAAAGATCTCTATAAGCGGCATTGGCGTCAGGTTCAATTCCTTGCATATGTTTTCTGGAACAAATGGAGGAAGCAGTACCTTTCCACGTTGCAGACACTTCAGTAAATGGCATTCAAGCAAGCCAAACATTGATGCTGGAAATATTGTACTCATAAGACTCCCAAGCTTAAAGGAATGGATGGCCAATGGCATTGGTCACTAAGATATTTCCAAGCACAGATGGGAAGCGTGGAGATCAAGGTCTCCAGACAAGATGGAACCAAGCTCTTCCTTACGTCCGTCACAGACTTAGCCCTCCTTCTTTTCAAAGAAGACTACAAGAGCCAGTAGTGACTTTCAAACACTGTTCTTCAGGAGATAAGTGTATGGGTGTTCTTTATAGACACCAGGTGGGGAGTGTTCTGTCCCCATCAGGACATTAGTTCTCTTAAATGTTTTTCTTTCATTGCTGTCAGTAGTTTGTTCCACATGTGTGTGTGTGTCCCTTTAAGAGCTGTAGGACCTTTGCATCATGGGATTTATTGTCAGGAAGTTGAATGTGAGTCAGACAGCCTAAATTTGTGTTCTCTCCATACAATCTGCTGCAATCTTCTACATTCCATGCCTTTGGTAGCATTCTCGGTATGTGAAATAGATGCTGGCATACTATTCTTATATCTTTGTTAAGTATTGTCGGTAAGATGTGAAATGTGTATATTTTTGACAATGATTGATAGCTCATAGTTTTTCTACATGTAAGTATGTTGGTTCATTTTATACACAATATAGGTTATATTATGCACACTGCATAACAATACATTACATATTTATTTTATTTCAGCTTACGTGATAGCTACTGCATATACTACCGCATTACAGTGACGTGTAGTTATATTGTTTTTCCAGTTATGATTGTGTAATCTTTGTGACTCTTCAATATGTAAGTAAGTGGTTGTTGTATTTCGTTTCACCCTTTCTAAGTCAAATAAACTGAGTTACAACAATCCCATTCTCCAGTGCTTGATGGTGGAAGGTGTTTAGCTGCTGGTCAGATGCACATGGGTTACGTGCATGCAGGACAAGACAAGACAATTTTTCTAGCTTTTATTAAAGGTTTGAGGAAATGCCAGGGTGAGGATTTCCATAATTGTCAGAAGCAACAGGAAATCTTTGTTTCTTGGAACCTAAAACAAGCTTTTCAGTTGTTGTTTTTTTCAAGTTTAAAGGACAAATAATGTGTGTCCTATATTTCTTGATCCACAGGCTTCCAATGTACATACTTTTTGGGTTTTCTGTCCGACATGAATGTCCATACTGCTGCTCTCTGTTGTTTTGCTGAGTCATTCCAGACATGGATAGATATTGTCTCAACAGTGCCAGACGTAACCCATAGAAATGCAATGTCATGATGATTTTTAGGCAGTGCCTTTGTCCTTTGTTTAAGTGGTTATCTCATTTCATGCCAGAGGAGTAGTGTTTGAAGTGTTTCTTACTTTCTACTGGTAACGTTGTGGGGTGTTAAGCTGTTTATTATATATTATTTTTTAGTCTTTATTTTTTCTGTCCTGTAACTTCCACTCATTTATTTATGTATTTGGTTGTTACTTTCTAACAAAATATTTAGACGGGCACAATTTTGCCAGGTCAGGGAAGATGTGAGTGTCTCTCCTTTAGACACTTGCATCATTTGAATCACTTCACACAATGTAGCCAATCAAAGCAATTGTTTACAGTGCATGGAGACGAACAAAGACCCTTGTAGTCAGCAAGAGGGAGGGAAAGCTAAATCAGAAACGAGAGATGACTTAAGAAATGACAGTATGGCTTGCCCAAAAGTTTGAAAAGCGGCAATGTAAAGATACAGATGAAATGTACGCAACAAAAAAAAGAATCAGAGGTGAGGGAACGGAAAATAAATTTAGAGACTATTATGAGTGGCATACAAGTGTTCTTCCGCATTAATTTACACCTCAATAATAAGCAAACGAGTGTTCACTAAACATAGCATGGATCATAAGTCAGCATAAAAAGCCATAAAATGTGTACCAGTAGGTGGGAGTCCGTGAGGACCTGTTAGGTGGAACACCACTAAAACACATTCAGGAGAGGACATATACCTAACCTAGCCATAAAGGAAATGTTGAGAGAAAGAGGGGGATAGATGTGTAATCTTTGCTTCCAAAAATTATGAATGCCTAGTTGGCTAATTAATAACATTTACAATTTAGTCATTTAGCAAAGAGCGATTAGCAGAAAGTACAAGGACATTCCCCTTGGAGCAACTTACAGTCAAGTGCCTTGCCCAAGGACAACGGCATTTGGCACAGTCGAGGATCAAACCGGTACCCATCCAAACACAATTCTGACTCCCTGTCCACAGAGCCATCTGACGCCCAGTTCTATATGTTGTTAATTCGCCTAACTTTCTCTTAATTTATACAATTTATTTATATATGTCTCTTGACGAGACAGCTAAGCACATCTGTTGATATAAAAAATGAAAATTGGTACCATTTGCCAATGCCCCAGTCTACACAGCCAATCAAGAGCCGCCACTGGTTTAAGAATGCGCTTTCCCACCTGATGGAAACAACTAGCATTCTTCTAGCAACACTAAACCTGACATCATAGGTCCGGTAAAATAAGAAACCTTCAAAATATAAGCCTGAAGGTCAATGCATATCAAAATGTATAATACCTAGGGTAAGGTTAGTGAACTAAGGCCGTTTTATGCAGATGCCACAAGTTAGTGTAATAGATTACTTTTCTGGGTTGGGCTGAGTTCACAACTTATGGGAAGTTCCTCAGTAAGACCCTCATGACCAGGTAAAAGAAGTTCTGTAATTTTAGAATGTTTCCTATTGTTCCAATTGAAGGTAAAAAACTGTAAACTTTTACAGTGGATTTCCAGTCAAATAACAACATTTCTTTACAGTGTAGTCATGTTTTAGTTTTTCATAGATCACTGGTAAGTTATGAACTTCTTTTATCTGGTCAATACTGAGGAACTCCCCAAAAGTTGTGAACTCAGCCCAACCCAGAAAAGTAATCTATTACACTAACTTATAGCATCTCTAGTTTAATGATGTTTTAAGCATGTACAAAGAGTGAGTTGTGATAAAATAAAAATGTATTAAAAAAGAAAATGTTAAAAACAATGGTTATACGTACATTATACATACCATACTTGCCTATGCAGATTGCTCTGTAACAGCAAACACTCTCCCATTCAAATCGCTATAGGACATAATCTCAAATCCTGAATGGGAGAGTGACGTGGGTCCCTGTTTTTGTGTTGCTGGCTATACTTCCTTGAGACTATATTTAGATTAACCACATCCTAGTGAACATTTATCCATAACATGTGTTTCGGCACAAGTGATAGTTTTGTTGTTATGAGACAGTATATTTAATACAATTGTGTGTACTACTTACCTTTTACAACTTTTATTTAAAAAAAATATATTCCTATGAAACAATCAACATTATGTATTAGGCTAGCAACATGACCTCGGATTAAATTTTTCAGAATAATAGCGCTCCTTGTAATGCATTGCAATAATCATAGTTAATTCATTGTAAAGCTAGTTTATTGTAAAGCTAGTTTATTGTAACCAAAGGCAAATTTGTGTGTTTAAAGAAATAATAAGATTATTTGATAGCAAAAAATAAAAAAAATATATAAATACCTTTTTAATAACAACAGTTACAAATAGGCACACAAATTGATTAAATATATTTTCAATGTCTCATGTGAAAAAATCTTACATTTGAAATAAATTCACCAGGATCTGTTTCATCCAAAAGTAGACTATTTTGCAACACATGAACATGTATTTGTCTTGCTGGCAAAATTTTAAAGAGTCCCGGAGGGCGAGACTCTACTTGGATAGATCAGACATTAGGGAACAATTATCCATAGCAAGTTAGTTGGTGCTTTGAATATTCTTTGTGATATAGTGCAATTTGCATTTGCAATCTCAGCATATCTTGAGTTCTATCTGAGATAGGTAGTGGGTCCATGTTTTTGTGTTGCTGGCTATGTCACAATGAGTCCCAGAGGATATGATACTGTATTTGGATAAAGCAGACCTTCATGAACAATTATCCATAGCAAGTTATAAATTGGCGCTTTGAAAGGTTTTTGTACTATAGTGCAATTTGCATAGGAGATTATGAAATCTATATTGCTCTTAAAATATTTATTCAAATTAAATTGTATTTTTCCCCATAACTCACTCTTTCTAGATGCATAAAAGATCATAAAACGTGCCCTGTTGTAGAGTTTTACTATACTAATTCATTATACACTTTGATATGCATCGACCTTCGGCTTTAATTTTGAAGTTTTTCTCATAATAGCGTCGTTATGATGTCATCTGTAGTGTTGCTAGCAGAATACTATGTATCCCTTTGAAAATATAGGCTCAGCTTCTGAACTGAGTCAATGTTTTCTTGAGATGTTCTATACAATTAGCCGTAAGAGTCAACACACGTGCTTTACTCACCTCCACCGCTCCTGTAACAGAGGTATGGAAACCGCCACACGTTTCCAAGTCCCACTGCATACCCCACTGACGCGAGGACGAACTCAAGCCGGCGACCCCAGGTTGCTCTTTTTGCTGTTGCCTGCCCCACAGGCTCTACATTTAAGTACGCTTTCATATTAATATCCTCGCTGTATACAACATAGCGATCGGATAACTTGGTGCATACTGTATTTTCGGACCCTAATCCCATTTTTACCTCTCTCGCAACGTAGACTACAATTGTAATAGTTCTTGAGTCACTATGCTAAATAATAAGAACAGAACCGCTAGCTATAGCAATATTACTTCAGCTATAATAATTATGATGATCCTACCGGTTGCCAGAAACCTTCCTTAAGAAACTCATATCTAATTCAAGAAGTGTACAGTAACTCAGCCTTTAATGTGTTATCTTACTGCAGGCAATTTGCAATTATCTGTCAGCCTGCGAGACTGATATTTCAAATCCCCTCAATCGACCCTTAATGAACATTTAAAATATTGACGTGTCAGCTACCGGTAACCCATCTCAACATTGTCCTATGCTCTATACACTGGCTACCTGTTTTGTATCCTTATGTACCATCATCACTGTTACAAAATGTTCAGAAACGCCGCCCCCACGTGCCGTAGTTTCCTTTTTTTTGTCGAACTAGATAGTGTGACGAAGTTCCACATAGAGAATGATAGAGGACGCGTGGACCCAAAGGCTTGTTATAGTATGTGCAGTCGGGGGCTTTGAGGAATTCCATTAATTCCACAATTAAAATAATTGTGTACTAACTGGTTTAAAGTTAAGATGTTTCTCCTTTTTTGTTTTCATAGAAGTATTAGCAAAAAAAATACATGGTAGAACCAGCCAATTTCAAATGCAGCTGAAAGCATGTGGTTAAAATATATGAGATTTTATAGTTATTATTGTAATATTATACAGTGCCTTCCGAAAGTATTCGCCCCCCTTGAACATTTCGACCTTTTGCCACATTTCAGGCTTCAAATAATTTTGCACGCCCAATTTTTCTGTTTTTTATTTGTTAAAGTTTGAAATATCCAATAAATTTTGTTCCACTTCATGATTGTGTCCCACTTGTTGATTCTTCACAAAAAATTACAGTTTCATATCTTTATGTTTGAAGCCTGAAATGTGGCAAAAGGTCGAAAAGTTCAAGGGGGCCGAATACTTTCGCAAGGCACTGTAGTAATGCAGTTAATGTTGTCAGGTAGATGTGCAATTTAATAATGAATGACATTCTCATGTACAGCAATGACGTTACAAAAGAAAATTAACCGCCCGTGATGGCTCTGGGCAAATTTACACCCAATGTGGAATTTAAACCCTGTTCTCCGTGAGACGTATAGCCTAGTTGTAAAGAGATTGGTCAGGATTTAAACATTGTTTTTTCAAATCCTGGGCTGACAAACTGCATAATCTGTGACTGTTCCCTAGCATCAACTTGGCTTACTGTGCCACTTGGTTGCTACAACAGAAATGCATTGTCTTCTAAAATGCTTTCAAACTGTAATAAAATTGAACATGACTGGCTCCCAAGTGGTGCAGTCACTGTCTTGTAGTACATATTTTTATCAAAGAAATTAGTAACAAAAGACCCAAGTGGTTCTGTCCAGTCTTCTTCATTGACTTCGCTGTTTTTACTTACTACACTAATTGCTTGTTGTTCCTGAATCAAACATATGATTGGCTTAGCTCAGCAAAGACAAAACAAATCAATTAAAGTTATTTTATAAAGTATTTTTCCATAAGCTGTTGTCACAAAATTACCCAAAGATACCCAGCCTAAAACCCCAAAGTGGAAGAAACTAAATTAATTGAAGCACATTGGTTAGGAAAAACTCTCTAGTAACCTACATGTAGGTAGGAGCTCGGACTCTGAAGAGAGGGCAGTGCTATTCTGGCTGTTCTTGGTGGAGGTTATGAGAACACATGACATTTCAAGGCCACATTGTTGATGAATATAAATGACCAAACAACATTTTGGACACTTCCCCGTTGAAATTAATGATACTGTACAATATGTATACATTCAGGAGCACACACGTGTGGACTTGGACATTGACGATCAGGTGGGCTGTGCACAGTGACAGCAGGAGTCGTCAGGCAGAAATGAGATCTGCAAAACAACCAGACAGACATTGAACAAAACAGCTTGAAGTTGTTAGGTCGTGTAGTCCTGAGATGTGTCCAAGGGCTCAGAGCACCCTATCATCTAACAAAACATCAGAGAGGTTGAAAGAAATGACAGAGTATTCCTTAGAACCATATGATACCATTTGAGAAGGCCTTTTATCATGACTTGTATCATTTTGATTGCAATAGGATTGTGTTTACTCCTGATGTGGAAAATGCTTGGACCTTTTTATATTATGCCCTTGTTGGAATTATAAACAAACATGCCTCTTTTTGAAGGTACAGGGTTAAGGGGCTAGATAACTTGTGTTTTTCTTTAGAGTTATCTGTTTATTAATCATGAACGTGGCCTTGCCTGGGCTAAGGCAAGGAAAACAAGTTCTGATGCTGATAAGTTTCTTTTTAGGCAGCTTTGAAATAAATGTAGCTACTTCTCTTGTCAAAGAAGACAAGTCTGAATATTTCCTGGCAGCTACCACTGAAGTTTTGGAAGACTATTAAGTCATTGTCTGGTAACTCTAATGCTAATGAATTACAGTTATGTATATTGAAAGACTCATTGGCTGTACAGTATATAAAAAATGTGATATTCTGAATTGTTTTTTAACATTTTGTTTCATCTGCAAAGTTATTCCATTCAGTTTTATCTGCCCATTGTCAACCGTCTGTAATTGTACCAGTGGTAGCTTTCTTTGCCATTTTCTGTGAAGGAGGTGCATTAGGCCTTGATATCCCTTGATCAGAGCAGGGCCTGATCTTGGGAATGTTTCTCTTGAAAAAGAGATTCTAAATCTCAATGAGTTTTTACATAAATAAAAACATAAAATTCCTCAGTATATATACAAGATTGCCAACAAGTATGTGGACACACCTTCAAATTAGTGGATTTGTCTCCTTAACACACCCATCGTTAACTGTAAGTGCTAGTATTGTGAATTGGAAAAGTATAGGAGCAACAACAGCTCAACAGTTAAGTGGTAGGTAACCAAAGCTTACAGAATGGGCCGCTGGGTGATACAGAACATTGGGTTACACTTTATTTGGAGAGTCCGAAATTCCATCTGTAGGTGCTCTACAGATAGTTTGTTGATGATATCAGTATAAACAAATTATCTGTTGATAAGCAAAAAATTGTGTAATTTAAGGGTAGGGGTAAGTTTATAATATGTTTTAGGGGAATGGTTAAGGTTAGGCATAACGTTCGGGTAAGGGTTAAGGTTAGAATTAGGGTTAGGAGATAGTTCGTTCAAATGTTGTTGATAGTCTCCCGGGGCGGCAGTGGCTCAGTGGGTCAGGTAG
This sequence comes from Umbra pygmaea, assembly GCA_016801145.1. NCBI lineage: Eukaryota > Metazoa > Chordata > Actinopteri > Esociformes > Umbridae > Umbra > Umbra pygmaea. The sequence continues at coordinate 5,004 of JACXGM010004374.1, read as the reverse complement.
GTTGTCTAGCAATCGGAAGGTTGGTGGTTCGATCCCCGGGTCCTCCCGACAAGCAGCTGGGGCGCCTTGCATGGCGCCTTGCGCCTGGCATGGCTGACACCGCCGTCGGTGTGTGAATGAATGGGTGAGTGTGAGGCAATGTAAAGCGCTTTGGTGGCCATTGTTGGTCAGAAAAAAGCGCTATATAAATGCAGTCCGTTTACCGTTTATAATCTGTAGAGCATCTACAGATATACTTTTTGAACTCTTAAAATAAAGTGATACCGAACATTGTGTGTGAATCTCATCTGTCACTCACTACTGAGTTCCAAACTGCCTATGCCACTGTTGCTCGGGTTCTTAATTGAAACGGTTTTCCATTCCCGAGCCTCTACACACTAGCCTAAAATAACTATGCGCAATGTTAAACATTGGCTCGAATTGTAAAAGCTTGCCGCTATTTGACTCTGGAGCAGTGAAAAATATCTTGGGAAGTGATGAATTATGCTTCATCATTTAAAAGTCAGTGGCCGAATCTTGGTTTTTGCAGATGTCTGGAGAACGTTACCACCAGAAAACATAATGCCAACCTGTTTTTCGTGGTTCCGGCTAGACCCCTTAAAGGATTCCTTGCTTCCAACTACAAAATATAAATATACCCGCAATCAGCGATTTGCGGGTTCAACCCTTTTTTCTCATAGCGACTTCAAAGTAATTTCACACAAGGTTCAACATTGTTATAAAACATATCCCATCATTTGTATGATCTATAGCTTGATTTATGTCATTCCACGTGCAGTTATTATACGTTTAAAGTTTTGAATAATTTGAATAAGACTTGCAGGGTGTGGTTCAGTTACTTATTAAGAGATTTGTCATGATTGGAGAATGAATATGCAATTACTAGTCACATTTGTGTATTGCCACTCACCTGTATTGCGCTTGTAGCGCCCCTTAGTGGTCAATGTATATGAAACTGTCTCCATCCAGTGAGTTATGTGATGATTAGCCTTACGGTTGCTGATTTGTATTAATTTATGTTGAGAGCCACACCCCTTTCAAAGTTCGTTGGTCGATAACTTGAAATGTAATTGAGATTGACATGTTTTGTTCAACTTCAAATAAGCTTGATCCAATAATGATTCACTGAAAATGTGGTGGGAATCGGAGCTACGGTGTAGGAGAAGATGAAAGCACCCCCTAGTGGTAAATTTGAATTAGAATTGCAGGGCGCGGTTCAGTTACTTATGATGATATATCCTGAGAGATTTGCCATGATTGGAGATTGAATATACAATTAATAGTACAATCTCTGTAATGCTACTGACCTATTTTTTGCTTGTAGCGCCACCTAGTGACGCATGTATATGAAACTGTCTGGGTATATCTGGGGCACTAGACGAATGTAAACAAGTGTTAGAAAAACAAACCTCAACCCTCCCCCAAAGCAAACAAGTAAACCAGCCTTCCTCATACATTTGTCTAGCATTAACCTCATTTATATAACTTAATTCCCAATGTACTGTATAGCATTCCTTTCCAAGAGTCTATATCCTCAAGCTGGAGCTCTCTGTAAAAACACTTTTTGGCAGCAGGTGGTGCTACAGTGTAATGGATTTTGGCCTTTTGGGCTCTCCAATCATTTGCTCCTGTTTCAGGTGTTGCTGTTTGATCCCTTCCGGTCTCCGTACAGGAATTTCTACTGCATGACGTCATTTATCTTGCAAACTTTGGCTACTACAATACTGAACGGGGTTATTTTGCCTCGGTAAATTAATCGGGCTTTAGCCAAATAGTTACATAAAAGTTATTGTTAAAGTTTTCGATGCATTCAATAAAACAAACTGAACGTTACTCATGCTGGATCACTATGACAACTTTTTAAAAGAAATAGAAGGGGAAAAATCACGACGCACTATGCAATTATGGAGAAACTGGAAAGTGAGTAAACTAACATTTTTTTTACAATTTGTTTACGCCAAGTCCAACATTTGGATAAAACGTTTTTTTTATTTAAAATACATATACAATAAAATTCTGTTGATTTGCCCAAACCCCATCGAGTACTGTAGATAGATGGACGAACTTCTATACCACTGTAGGTCGATTTGTGAGCTGAGTGTTTACGTTACTAGTTGCTACAATGCATCTGATCATCATAGCATGTATAACCTTATTATATACTTTGTAACAAGACCAATACATCCGCCATTACCTTGGTTAGGCTGATATGTGAAAGAAAATGTTAGTCAAGTTTGGATTTACTTGCTTGGATCCATTCATAGTTAAATGTCTTCTTACCTTGTTTATTGAAACGGAATGGAATGTGTAGGTTTGTGAGAACAAGGTGCAGGCTTTTTTGAGAACAAAACTTTTTCTATTAAGGAAAATGTAAGAACAATTTTTAAAGAACGATTCACATATATTTCAAAGTTTTCCTTACCGGTAGAATATCTAAGGACAGATAATTTGTAAAAAAAAAAGTGATTCTTATATGTAAGAAGATATCACTATATTCTTATTTTTCCTTAAACACAAATGTGACAAATAATTGAAAAAAAGCATAAAGTAGATCTCGTTGCTACTATGATTTACTTTTATGGACGGATACACATGTATGCTTCCTTGTAATGGCATTCATTAATTCTACAGGTACAGATGGACGATGCTGTCCGGGTTGCGGTGGAACAATCCAAGACAAACTAAATGTGACAGTTCTCCAAGGAACTTGGCACAATGACTGTTTACAGTAAGCAATACCTTTTTAACATTTTGATTTCAATTCACTGTTTAACTCCAGAATCAAATTAATTGTAAGTATCACAAAATATGTTAACCTATTTCTTTTGATGTGAAATAACCTGCATTTGAACTTAGTGGAGACAATGGACTGTTTTGCTGGTCAACATGCATCTTTTGACAGGTCAAGGTATTATTTACTTTATGCACACACAAAGATATTGACTTGTGGGTAGCCCTAGAGAGTTCCACCTGTCCTGTGGAATGTTATAGCATCATCATGCAGGAATGTTTCTGGTCAGAGTTCAGACTGTGGTAGTAACTCATTTACATAGACAACACTCACATCCAGTCAATCACATACTCTTTGCACTATTTTCCTATAGTTCTTCTTTTGAAAGAATTGTAGTTACAAAATAATAGACACAAGCCATTACTCCAACTTGAATTTGGATTGGTCCCAGGACATTGGAGATATGTCCCCACAGCTCTGTTTAAGGCTTTTGGCCCTGGCAGCTTCTTATTGTGGCCTGAACTATATACCATTACCAGGTCACTCTTCTTCAGAGGTGGACATATAAAAATACAATAAAAAACGTATGGCTTTTAAAATGCATAGTGAAATATTTTTACTCAGGTTTTACATTTCCTGATATATATGGACAATATGATGATGGACCAGTTCTTGAAAAAGTGAGTATATGGATATATTAATAGAGCATCCAGTAATGGACTGGTCATGGTCTAGAATACAATGAGCCCAACAGGCTTGTTTGAAAGGAGAAGCTGGGAGAGAGGGTGCTGGCAGCTCTGTGAGGTGTATAATATGTCAACTAGTGGGAGTGCATTTCTCACACTCACTGTGCCAGCACACAGCATTAATGGGAAAAATAGAACTGACAAATAGATACTGAATTAAGTAGAGCAGTTTTCTTCAGTAAAATGTTCCTATAAATGTAATAAATCATGATGTATTTCAATTCTAACAACTGAATGAATCATCTAATTGTTTTTTGTGTGGAAAGGTCTTGACATCTGTTTTTTCCAAATGAAATTCCAATGTTTGAGCAGGACAATATAATTAAATAACTCAGGATTTGGGCCTGTTTCTCGACTTCTATAATTGGCTCTTTTCTAGTACCGATGCACCTGTTCTGAAGTCAAGCAGCTGTGCAGCTCTGCCTTTATCTCACTCTTTAGCTAAGATGAATCCATCTCTCTCTCTCTCTCCCCCTCTCTCTCTCCCCCTCTCTCTCTCCCCCAATCTCTCTCCCCCAATCTCTCCCCCACTCAATTTCTTTCTTCTGCACCATCTCTCTCCCTCCTCAATATCTCGAATACAAATAAATGCAAATAATTTTAAAGGTTGTACTGACTTTCATATAAGGAAATTACTACATTGAACATGTTATTTTATAAAAACATCTATGGATTTTCCATGACTAGATATGCAACTGTAGTTAAGACATTAAAAAGTTATGACCATGGATCAGAAAACCAGTCAGTGCATGTTCTAGCGTAATGCTTGGTCTAGTGTAATGCTTGGTCTAGCGTAATGCTTGGTCTAGTGTAATGCTTGGTCTAGTGTAATGCTTGGTCTAGCGTAATGCTTGGTCTAGTGTAATGCTTGGTCTAGTGTAATGCTTGGTCTAGCGTAATGCTTGGTCTAGTGTAATGCTTGGTCTAGTGTAATGCTTGGTCTAGCGTAATGCTTGGTCTAGCGTAATGCTTGGTCTAGCGTAATGCCTGGTCTATCTAGCGTAATGCCTGGTCTATCTAGCGTAACGCCTGGTCTATCTAGCGTAACGCCTGGTCTATCTAGCGTAACGCCTGGTCTATCTAGCGTAACGCCTGGTCTATCTAGCATAACGCCTGGTCTATCTAGCGTAACGCCTGGTCTATCTAGCGTAACGCCTGGTCTATCTAGCGTAACGCCTGGTCTATCTAGCGTAACGCCTGGTCTATCTAGCGTAACGCCTGGTCTATCTAGCATAGTGCCTGCTTGTCTAGCGTAGTGCCTGCTGGTCTAGCGTAGTGCCTGCTGGTCTAGCGTAGTGCCTGCTGGTCTAGCTTAATGCCTGCTGGTCTAGCGTAGTGTCTGCTGGTCTAGCTTAATGCCTGCTGGTCTAGCTAGCGTAGTGTCTGCTGGTCTAGCTAGCGTAGTGTCTGCTGGTCTAGCTAGCGTAGTGTCTGCTGGTCTAGCTAGCGTAGCGCCTGCTGGTCTAGCTAGCGTAGCGCCTGCTGGTCTAGCTAGCGTAGCGCCTGCTGGTCTAGCTAGCGTAGCGC
>JACXGM010004373.1:0-38288 GCA_016801145.1 Umbra pygmaea | reverse complement strand
TGTGTGTTTGGAGTGTTGGTGTGTGTGTGTTTGGAGTGTTGGTGTATGTGTTTTGATTATTGGTCTATGTGTTTGGAGTGTTGGTGTGTGTGTGTTTGGAGTGTTGGTCTGTGTGTTTGGAGTGTTGGTGTGTGTGTGTTTGGAGTGTTGGTGTGTATGTTTGGAGTGTTGGTGTGTGTGTGTTTGGCGTGTTGGTGGATGTGTTTTGATTATTGGTCTATGTGTTTGGAGTGTTGGTGTGTGTGTGTTTGGAGTGTTGGTCTGTGTGTTTGGAGTGTTGGTCTGTGTGTTTTAAGTATTGGTCTTTGTGTTTGGAGTGTAGGTGTGTGTGTTTTGAGTGTTGGTCTGTGTTTGGAGTATTGCTATTGGGCTGCTTAGGCTGAATTCCATCTAATCACATTGCAAAACCACTCGCCCCCATTATTTGTGACTGCAGCAAAAACTGCCAGATGAATATTTATATTTTCAGATTCCCTTTTTACATAAATTCCTGTAATGTCTGACATTTACTTCCCTGTGAGCCGCTTGGAGAACGCAGCGGAGCGACGCCTTGCTGTCTTCTGTCAGCGCGGAAAAATATGGTGGAGAGAGGCAACGCGTGACAAACTTGCGCGCTGGCAGCATCCATCTGTTTCTCTCTGCAACAAAATGGCAAAATAGCTTTGAAAACAATCATTTCTCTCTTTAAAACACATTAAAATTGCATGAAAAGGAAGCGATGGCCTGGGCTCCGGAGGCACTTAAATGCAACTTTTTACGCTTGGGGTAGAGAGATCATTGCAAAAGAGAGAATTATCCTCTCAATGGTATTCTCCATTATAATAAACTAATAGCTCATATTGCTCCCTCATACTGCTCTGAGATCGAAATACAAACACACTTAATGAGGTGCATTTAACTGAATAATTAACTTCGCTCAACACAAAACTTTATATGTCGCGGGGGAAACAAACAGGCCAGGCGAAGAGGTTGACTTGAGTATTGTTTGGAATTTATTTACAGAAATTCACGACCAATCAAGAGGAAAGGATCGAGTGGCGAGTGACTGGACAGACCTAATTAATCAATCGCTGTCATTATGTCCCAGCTGTGGGATAATGCTGTTGCCACAGCCATGGAAGACTCCGTAACAGGCAGCTGCAGGTTCAATTAAGGCTGCTATGGTCAGGTTATACTGAGAGAAAATCCTTCCTCTTCAGTTCAGAGGTCCTTGCTAACACAAGCACCCATCGACCGATGAGGTCAGCTCCAGTGGCGCGAGTGAAGGTGAGGGAGGGAGGGGCAGAGTCGGGTAGAGCAGAGGTGGTCGTCTGCAAGTGGAAAGTGAACAGATTGACAAGCACTGCGGGCTGCAGACACTGGCGCGGAGAGCAAAATGCACTTTCCAAATGTCACCTGGCCACCCCTTTCAAAAAGAGAGAGGGAGACGTGGAGGGTGTGCGACAGGCCTGCAATTGTGATCGAGATGAAAATGGCAGGAGAAAAAAGCTGACAGAGTTTTTCTCCGCTTCTTCCTGACATGTGCTTCTCGGAGAGGCTCGAAGGGCTCTGTGGGCTTTTCTTTCTTTCTGTAAGGCTTTGGCGTAACGTCTAAAAGCAGAGCACTCTCTTTCTGTAAGGCTTTGGCGTAACGTCTAAAAGCAGAGCACTCTCTTTTCTTAATCCTGTGACCGCAAATATTGTGTGGCTTGGTGAAACACTTCAGAGTTAGGGCAGATGAGCGAGATCACGTGGCTTATGCTGGAGTAGGAACGGTCCTTAAGAAACACGCAGTCAAAAGTGGTTATCAGTCAGACAACGAAGGAAATTCCTTGTGCCTACTCAAGGACTCCGTTTACATTGTCTATTCTACACGACTCAAACCTTGTGCCCGTATGAGTCTCCGGTGGGTGGATCATCTGGCAGAACTGGTCTGTGACCAATCGATAGGCAGCAGTGGCGTCTTCTAAATATGATCATACATCTGCCGGTCTATTTCGGCTCGCCTTCTGTCAACCCAACAGAGCTCTGTGAAAAATACAAACAGAATGTTTAATATTCCACACCTTCACCTATCCATTTTGTTCCCGTCCCATCGTCTCTGAAAAATTGTGCCGGTAGGATGTGAAGTATACCGTTTCCGTGTGCCAGCAGGATGTGATGTACTGAGGTGGAGAAATTAGGCTGTGGAGGATGAAGAACTCGGTGCACGGTGGCTTTCAGACTCTTTCTGTCTGCCCCTCTCCCCAAAGGTTCATCACTGGCCACACAGTATAGCCCTGTCACCCCTTACAGCCACACAGATAAAATAAGCTAACCATAGCACGGTAACTGAAAAACATGTTTTGTACATTATCAAGCAATGTTAGAAATCTGTTCAAATCAATTAAATGTCTGACATGTTAAATTTGCCCTTCATTGCCAGAGGACTGTCCAAATCAACTGTAACTTTTTCCTTTTTCCTGAGATGACAGTTGATTATGAAAGGAGTATGATTACTTCTGATCCATACCTCAAATTACATTAATGCCTCAGCAGGCTGTTATGTGATGTGACATCTCTCCGTACGTCAGACGGGGGAAAAGCTGGGTATTTTACCTGCTGCTCTGCTCTTGAAAACACATCAATCAAACCAGTCAAAAAGCGTCTGACACCTTCAGTTGTCATTGAGCAATCCTTTACATTGATTGACGGCTCAGTGAACCCCTCCCCCTATCGATTGCTGTGGGAAAAATAACAAATGATAACGTATTGAAAAATGATTTGCTTTATCATCTGCCAATTGAGATAAAGAATTCGCCTTATAAGAGCAAACAACAAAGGAAGAAGGTGAGCGAGCGAGAGAAGGTGAGAGAGAGAGTGAGCGGTTAGAGGAACATTTCCATGCATTAGTGTGGAAATAGAGGATGTTTTTAAATATTTCATATGATGAGAAAGGCAGCAGTGTCCTCTATAGGCCGTGTGTGAATACGAATGCTCATTAACAAACTCTGGTCTCTACAGGGAGGATGTATTCTCTACAGACTGTAACACTGACTCCTCCTTGGATCTAAAGTACCAATATTGACTCTGAAAGGCCTTATCCCATCCCTCTAGCCAACTCTCTACACTCCATCAGTCTTCTTTTCCTCCTTTCTTTCTTTCTTTTCTCTCTCTCTCTCTCTCTCTCTCTCTCTCTCTCTCTCTCTCTCTCTCTCTCTCTCTCTCTCTCTCTCTCTCTCTCTGTGTGGCTGCCTAAGCACTATGTGGTGGTGAACACTGCTAATAAAAGCCCTGGCCAGACGGGGACGTCTCCCATTAATTGAGTTGGGGCTAAGAGGGGTAGCCGTGTGATCCAGTTGGGAGATGGCCTCATACCCTCCTTTTGGGAATTCCAGTAATAATCGGAAGATGTTTTCCACTTATGAAGGTGGAAAGGTTAGTGGAGGCCGTTGTGCCTGAATGGATTGGAGACATTTGCTCCAGTTGTGCGGTAATGGTAAAATACAGCATTATTGAATCCTCCATTAATAGTTTACAATACATTTTGTACTGGATAAAACTCAGCACCTTTAGAAACATAATTACAATCTATATATTGCTTGGAAAATTAAGGGAAATTAAATTGGCTTAATTGTGTTTGGGTTATTAATGTGCATTGAAATTGATTTATTGGCACAATGGCCTTTCTTTTAAATGCCTTTTTTTTACATATTCATAATAATTCTCAAAGACCTTTTGCGGTTATGCCTTAATAATTGATGTTATTGGCATGTTCACAGTACTGCCTAACCACACATCTGTGGTGCCACGGACAGCCAATATGTTCTCCATTGATCTGTAAATAATCAGTGAAATGCCTATGGCCAGCAGTGTTGAGGTGTGAGTTCAACAGTTGTCGTTAAAAACAAGGCATTTTTTATGGAGTTTATCCCCTCCAGCTGTTTGCTCTATTGACCTATTCAAAACAACTGTAGATACATCATTTTCAACTTAATAAAGGTGCTATTTGTAGAATTGGAGCCGTAACAATGGAAGTACTTTCTCTTTCCTTCTCACACGCTTTTACCAACCCTGTAAATCAGTATTCCTTGATATAAAAATATTATAATTATTATGGGATAATGACTCCCTACACTATGCAGTGCTTCGCAACAACAACAAAAAATTGTTGTTGTTGCGAATATGTAAAAAAACAGACCTGTCGACAAATACAATGGAAACCCAACTCATCACGTCCTCATTGAAATTCCTGTTCAAATGGAAACTTATGTAAATTGTATGAAATAATTGTCTTTTTTAAGTATCATGTTCCTTCGCTTTTGGAAGCTGGTCCATGACAGAGATACAGTGGTAATTCTGTTTTTACTCCACAAAATGTTACACAGTGTACATTTAACACATGACCCAAGCACTACAATTTTCTTTGGAAAAGGTGGATGTGTCAAAAAGGCGGGAAATGTTCACACAGAAGCAGGAGAGAGAGAGAAGGATGGCGGCGCGAGGAAGTGAGTGAGTTTAGGCAGGGCGGTCTTGGATGGAAAGACAGACGGATAGTGGGGGGTGACTAGGGACCATTAATGTCCCAATGGGAGGGATCATGCATATTTAAGTGTGTGAAATGATGGCCTGGCCAGTGTAGCCTCATCAGAACTGAACTCTACAGAGCTCTGCTGGTGACACCCCATTAACCTCAGCCTGACAGGGGGACCCAAATGGAGCCCATTACTCACGCCCCATTTCAGAGAGAAAGTGTGAGATAGAGGGGTGGAAATGATGTTGGGGGGGTGTAGGTAAGAGGACATGTGGATACTTACCCCTGTTAAAAAATAAATGGAGCTCATCACCATCCAACATTACCTGCTCCGTCTGTTCATCTCTCTTTCTCTCTGTTGGTCTGTCTGTCAGTTTGTGCCTGCATTAGCCTCGAACAGCCCCCGTGATCTGCAACTCTTCAGGGAAACCAGGAACCAGGTTGCACAGTCTAGAACCCTACAAATCAGCTGGGCTATACAATCTGCCCTGTCTTTCTAAAACTCTCCGCAGCAATTATTGCAACCCCCATTCCTAGCCTGTTTAACCGCTCTATTGTTTTATCAGAGGTCCCTTATAACTGGAAAGAAGCTGCTTCAAATGAGGGGACACTAGACCCAAACTACTACAGACGTATTTCCATCCTACCCTGCCTTTCTAAAGTCTTCGAAAGCCGAGTTAACTAACAGATTATAAGTCCCACCATACCCTCTCGAATATGCATTCATGTTTCCGAGCTGGTCATGGGTGAACCTCAGCGATGCCCAACGTCCTAAATAATATTGCAAAAGCCATTGATAAAAGCCTTTATCGACCTGGCTATGGCATTTGACGCGGTCAATTCATGCATCCTTATTGGCAGACTGCAGAGCCTTGACTGCCTCACCTGGTTCACCAATTACTTCTCAGATAGGTTTCAGTGTGTTATCATTATGGAGGAGTCTCAGGTTTTGATTCTTGAGTCGACTCTATTTTCTGTATATGTCAATTGTCACTCTTGCTGCAGGCAATTCTCTGATTCAACTCTTTGCAGATGACCACTTTCTATATACAGTACATTCGGGCCTACGTTCTACTGTGTTTAAAAACCTCCAGAAGAACTATGATGTCATACAACACTTTTTCCGTGGTCCCTATCTGCTCCTAAACTCTAGTAAAACTAAATGTATGCTCTTCAAACAATCAACCCACTCATCTGGAGTGATTGTTTGACAATTACTCCAGGTGACAATTACAAATACCTTGCGGTCTGGTTAGACTTCTCCCTCTCCTTCTAGACCTACATGAACCATCTCCAATCCAAAACTAAATCTAGGATTGGCTTCCTATTCCCGATTTCACTCTTCCTGCCAAACATGCACTGGAGAAAATGACTATGCTTCCTATCGTAGACTTCGGTGATGTCATCTATAGAACTGCCTCAATCTCTCTCCTTAGGAAATTAGATGTAGTCTACCACAGCGCTATTCATTTTGCACTAGTTGGATGTCTCTTGTTACACACTCGGTCCCTACCCCACTGGTATCATCTCATTTATAAGTCCTTACTAGGCAAAATCCCACTTTACCTAAGCTCATTAATCTCCAGAGCATCACCCACTCTCAACCTGTGTTTAAGCATGTATATCTCTCTGGTCGCCACAAATGCCCGTACCTCCTTTGGCCGCCACTCCTTCCAGTTCTCCGCTGCTAAAGACTGGAATGAACTACAAAAATCGTTCATCCCTCTCACTACCTTTAAAAAAAATCACTATCAGAGCTGCTGTCAGACCATTGTACAGGTTGACTCTCCCCCTCTCCGGCAACTTGTCTTTGCCCGTTTATGCCCTAGGGCCTTCATTACACCCTTAGTGCATTTTGCACATACTCATTTGCACAGCTATGCTCAATGTTACCTATTCCAGTGTTGTTTTTTTTCCTGACACTTTGCATGCTGCTGTTGCAAATGACAGTCTGTTCTAAATCGGCCTACCTGGTTAAATAAATGTGAAATAAAACCTAAAAAAACTTCTGATGTGGTCCACTATTATGTAGGACAAGGATCACATCAAAATTAGGGCACTATTATGTAGGATAGGGCTCAGATCAAATGTAGTCCACTATTAGGTAGGATAGGGCTTTGAAAAATTTGTGAATGCTCATTACAAAAGTGATAGCCCCTATTGTTTTGGTAATCATCCGCTGCCACCCCCATCTTTTGCGTTTTTTGGGGAGAGGTTCCCCTTTTCTCTCCTCTCCCAATTGGTCTGGTCCCATTTCCCACTGACCCCGCCTTGTCGGCAGCTCCGCAGCTCCCTGGACAGATGAAGGGCGCTCACATATTTCATCCAACCACATGTCGCCGAACCACCGATTATTTTCGCACTGCTCATCCAACAAGGAAGCCTTTAGTCAGCTCATGCACTGGATGATTATGCTCACAAACTATACTTCCATGAGCCCGATCTACACACAAGGAGTTGCTGGAGAGGGACGTGCCAAGGTACTTTATCTAACGTATCTATTCCAAATTCTGGGAAGCACTCTACCAATTTGCACTGTGTGCTGGCTGTCCGGGCAAGTTGGAGAAGACATAGTCAGGCTCGAACCACTGACTATCATGACCTAGCTATATGCTATACGGTCCTGTCTTTGCATGTTTGTCTGTGTGTGTCTGTCAGTATCTGTGCATGTCTGTGTGTGTCTGTCCCACTCTGTGTTTGTATGTAAGTGTCTGAGCCCCTCTGTTCGTGTCTGTGAGTGTCTGTCAGTAGTGTCCCCAGACATTTTTCACCACTGAAAATCATGTGATGGCACACCAAAACCAAAAGCCATAACAGACAGAAATTCTATTTTGCTGCTGTAGTATATCGGCTAGTTGTAAAAAAAACTGTCAGTATGAGAATTAAGGAGCCGCATACTGATATAATTTGATTTCTCATTTTACAGTCAATGTTCCTAATTATCTGATGTGCATAAACTAATACTGGTACAGTTTACATTTTGAGTTAAAAAACAATCCTATTTTAATGTGTCATGTATCTCTATATACCGGTACATGTGTTAGATGATTAATTGTTCCTCAAATACGCTAGTTTTCCTTTTCCCTGAAAAGACCCAAGAGCTTTAGTTGGTGTCTTGCAGACAGTTTAAATCTATGATAAATAATATTTTGTGTTGTTGTGATGTTTGTACTTCATATTTTTTGTGTATGTTTTTATTGTTGGAATCAGGGCTGCCGACAGGAATCTGTGGTCCCGGGACAAACTCCACATTTAGGGCCCCCCGCTAAAAAAAATTAATGTGCAAAAACAAAATTTTGTGCCCCCCTCAGGACTGGGCCCGGGACAACATACCCGGTTGTCCCCCCCTATCAGCTCTGGTTGGAATACCGGGCATGTTTCTCAGTTGATTTTGTCTGTTTAAAAAATAATAATAGAACTAATTTATAAAAACATTTTTTTTTGGTGACGCCCCTGGTGTCTGTTCGTATTTGTGCATGTCTGTGTGCATCTGTGTGTCGGTGCGTGTCTGTGTGTTTGGCTGTCTGTGTTCCTGTCAGTGTTTACAGGTGGCCCTGCTTCTCAGATCTCCTAATCTCAATGTAATTGCTGTGTGAGCTAGTGAAGCGCTGGGCAAATCCTTCCTGTTAGCCCTGTATGGCTGATACTTCCCTGTGACCTTTCATTTTCAGCAGAATATCCCACAGTTTACTATTGTGGCCCAGATGCACGACCCAAGGTAGAGAACAATCTTAAAACATAATTAATCAGCGACATGTTGTTTAGTTGTGTAACGTTTTTTGTCATTGTTGTGTAATGTGTTGTTCTTTTGTTTACTTCTCCCCCCCTTTCCTTCCCTCTCTCCCAGTATTCATGAGAGGTAAACACGTAAACATTGTGTGATTTTTTCTGTTCTAAACCACATACACTGAGTATTTTTGAGTAGTTATTTGAACTCCGCTAGCACGACAGTGGCTTTGTCCTATCGCACAACATCCCAGTACGGCATTTGTGTTCTGGAGAGCACATTCTCGTTATCACAAATGAAAAAGACAACCACGGGCTGCTTGACATGAATTTTTATCAGATTTCCCACAATCCTCCTTGGCGTGGGAAATAATGTCTGGGATACGGGCGGTATGGAGAGAGTGAGCAGGAGGCCAAGGAGCCTGAGGAGGGGAGATAATTGAGCAGAGCAACCAGCATGTGCTTTGGTAACCAGGGAGATAGACTTCATCAAAACACTGACCAATCCTCTTATGGGAGTGAGTCTAAGTCCTTCCCAGTGGCAGAGACAATTACAGTCGTCGGGCAGAAATCCCAGGGTTTCTGTTGTTGGAGCAGAGCGATTAGCCCAGGTAGCGTCGATCTGATCAGGGCCTTCCATAGACTGGATAAAACCAAGCAAAACATACCAATGCAGACGTCAACTGATCACAGGGGTATTGACAAAATTTAATTCCAACCAAAATTCAATCTTCGAGCTGGTCCATGGAAAAACCAAGCATGCGTGTTATTGTAATCATACAGAAAGCACAGGGAAAAACAATTGCATTTTTTAAATGAATTGGAAAGATTATGCTTTCGCTGCCTCTTTGGCCTCATCAAAATTTATTTGAAATGAAATCTGACAGCTGCAGGTATTCTGAGGGAAACGTTCTCTCTCTTTGCCTTGCAAAAGAACACATCTACATTGCACACTACTCGAAACACGACTTACTGAAGGCGATATCAGTTGTTGCAATCTTAGCTCTTCCATAGGTCAACAAGATGTTATATCAAGTTATCTCATACTAATGTCTATAAAAGGACTTTCACCAATTTGATGTTGTTTTTAGAAACTTGCAATGTAAAACATTCTAAACATTTAAATGGTGCAATCCAGCAAAGTTGTATGAGGGACGAAGTAAAAGTACTTTTCTTGGCACAGCGGAGTTCACAAGTTTTGGCATGTTCCTAATTCAGAGCAAACTTACTAGGTAAAACAATTTCATGTTATCAATTAAATTAATTATGGCAACTAGTTAATTATGAACTCCCATTATGTAGTCATTTAGGTTTTAAATATGAACTTCCAAAAAAGGGTAAACCCAGCTGAGTAATTTTACTTTGTTCTTTTTACAACGCTGCCTCCAGTCACACGATCATTAATATGAAATCCAGCTGATTGTGATTGTGATTGCTGGTCATATGTCTGAGACATTATTAGATCGGATCATTATTATAAAAGGGAATTGGAGACTTCTAGCACCATGTGTCACCTGGCGAGAGCCTGTCCAGCCATAACCAGCCACCCATATGGTTGTGTGTATGTGCGTGCGTGCATGCGTGTGCATGCGTGTGTGTGTGTGTGCAGTCACACCGACTGTCATAGTCACAAACATACGCCGACCCCAGGGTTTGACCGACCTCAGACAGGCGGCTGTCCACAACAGATGTCGTTAACTAGGTTTGTGATCCACGACCGTGGTCGTTAATGTAGAACCTGGTTCAAGGCCAGGGTGAACCAGGGCAGATGGGTGGAAAACCTGCTTCAGTGACCAGTACACACAGCAGCCCATGGGTCAGTGGAGGAGCGTGGAGGTGGGGGTGTAGCTGGGAGGGAGAAGAAATAGATGAATGGAAAGATAGAAAGAGGAGAGAAGATTGAGGGAGAGGAAGAGAAAACGAGGGAACGTTAAAAAGACAGATAGAGCCCCACATCTACAGAAAACACCCCACGTCCCTGGCAGCATCCTGTTTAACATTCATGGCAAATTCATCCCAGCGCAGCTTAATCCTATATTAGAAAGCCCAAAGTCCTGTACAGAAACTGGCGCATCAACTCGATTCGTTCATTACGCCTTCCATTCCTTCCTCAATTGTGTCGGCGGTTCCTCAGCTTCTTGATTGCGGCCCTCTTAGCGCTCACCACCATGTTTATTCAAGCTGTTCCGGTTTGAGGAGCAGCCATTCTTGATGCCGAGGAGAATTTGAACGAGGAGTAGCACCGGATCGTGAATACAAAGCGTTTTTCTCTGCAGTGGAACCCTCACAGACGACTAAACCCATGATAGCAATTAGGAAATGGCCTGTGAAATGGATTGATGATGCCAGACTCTGTGAGATAGTTCACTCAAATTCATTTTGAAATAACATATTCGGTGGGCTCGCCCCAATTTATGTGGCCATGTCTTGCCGATAGAAATTAAATTGAAGCCCCCCTCTACCTGCGTCTGAAGTCAAGCTTTAAAAACATAATTGGCGAAATGTGAAGTGCACTCTGAAAGCTTAAAAGTTCCTTTTTTTATTGTTGCAATGTCTGACTACACAGACACTAAAATGGGGGGAAACTTTGTTGACTTGTACCACAAGTATACAGTATTTTCCAGCATTAAAGGTACAATATGTAGTTTTCCAAAACAATAACAAAAGAAGTACTTTGCATTAAAAAAGCAAACATCACTATACCTATATTATATATATGTAAGTTGTGTTCTTATATTATCCCAAATGTTTCCACCAAATTTCAAACACAGAGAAATTTGTAATTTAATTCAAAGACAAGGGACGTTTCATTTTGTCTTCCGTCAATGGCGTCATATAACCTTTGACTCCTCTAGGTGCTCTTAGTTCCAGGGAACCGCCAAACACAACGTGAATAAAGTTATAATATATTTAACAATATATTACTTTGTCAGTGAACATTTTTTCTGCCAGAGATGCTAGATTGGCAGGTTGTCATTGACGACGACAACAAAACCCATGATCCAACGCTACTTCCCGACGTCATCAAAGTACATGTTTTGCTATTGTTTAGAATGAGAGACCCCTAGTGGCCAAAAACGACATATTGTACATTTTAGCAAACAAACCAGCTGATTCCACAAACTGTTGTAAGTTAACCAGTGAAACCAACAGAAACCAGCTCTGGATTTTATGACTTTTTTGGTTTCAAGATTTGACGGTGTAGTTGGTAAATGTGTAGTCTCAGGAGTTTCCCAGTTGACCAATCAATGCAGTAAGAACCTGACCAATTTGGAGGAAGCTTCGACCATCATGCAACTGCTTCAGATTTGCAGATGAGAAAAGGCCATAATCGAGATTTGGAGATCGCACAGATTGTAGAGGAGAAAAACAGGGCTAATGATGAGTTTGTAGACCAAACCTGCCCTAACATATCATGTGTCTCCATACTCCTCAAGTCATGATCTTTTTGAGCTTTTAACCCCTTATACACCAGCTCGTGATCTCCGCTTCTTCGGAGGCTGGTCTTTTAATTGTTCCACTTACTCGATTAAAGTCCATGGGTGATAGGGCGTTTTCTTCGATTGCTCCAAAACTTTGGAATTCCCTGCCTGCTGAGATTAGGCAAGCTGAATCCCTTAGTGTTTTTAAATCATCCCTTAAAACTTATTTGTTTAGGGTAGCTTTTATGTAAATTGCTCAAAATTGCTATATTATTATTACTATCTTATTTTAACATTTCATAATGTTTCTTATTGGCAGTTTATCTCATTATCATTAATGCATTGTCTTTTAATTGTATGTTTTATCATGTTCTTACTTTTGTGAAGCGCTTTGAGATATTACTTTAAAGGCGCTATAGAAAATAAAGTTTATTATTATTATTATTATGATATCACGAAAACACACAATTAAGGAGAATTATTTTTGGTGTGAAAAGCTGGGTAGCATTTGTAAACCTCTTGTACAGAGGCTCTTTTAGATTTGTCATTATGAAAATTTTCAGTTTATTGTGTATTAAGGCTGTTTGATCCAATACAAATGAATCTTTGTGGAATTCCTCGACAGGGCTCATCGTCAACACCAATGGGTAGAAGGTCACATGGTGTGTTAGGGCAGCTGCAGTGGACAACGATAAAATGTAATTGAGTGACATAACGACAAGCGAACACATTCAGAGGCACATCATTTAATTGTGTTTGGGTAGGAGAATTTAAAAGTGCTCCCAGATTCCATCAGTGTTAAACAACAGTATTCTACACAATTACAATTAACATCGGTGTTGTACAACCCACCACAGTAATTATGGCCGGGGAATAACGTTAACCATTTTAGTATTTACACAGGAACAGTTTTGGTTAATTACTGCTCTGAATTCTCCCACCCCACTAATACCATGTGTAAACGACAGTACATACTATCCCTCGAGTGCTTTGTTGAGATGTTCTGACCTGAGCCAAACCCAGCTATATTTGATAGGCTACGTTACGCCTCAAATCGAGACCAGCCAGCAGGGATTCCAGGGCCTGGCACAGCTCTGTTCTGGGTGGAACCACGGTACCACAGGTTATGACAGCAAGGATCGGCTTGAAGGAGTTATGTGGAAAAATATAGATCAGATCACGCAGTGCACGGTTTGGGTTGGTCCTAGAATGTGGATTTGATTTTAGTGTGCAGTATCAATGCAATAAAATATGATTTTATTTTTATGAATTCTTCCAAACATTGGAGGCGGGGGTCATAGTGATTAAGGTGAAACTACAAGATGGTTGAGGGGTTGAGTGGGAGGTTATCAAGGGGAGGGTAAGCAGCTTTATAAGGTGCTCTGGGGGTATAATTGGTCCTGGGCCATTTATATGATGAAAAGCCACTGTGGGCCTGACGACTGAGAACCTCTCCTTCCACACTCGTCACTTCATTAAAATGTGAGGTACTTTGCACTAATGAAAAATAAATGTGTTGCTGACTGCCACTACAATAACACCGTTAATTTTAGAGGGATTATGTTTTTCTCAATTATCTTATCTGTCGATTATCAGTCAATTTCATTGTCTCGGTCCCCTATGGGAACATCGCACTGCACTGTTTTATTGAACAAAATAATAATTTCAGCAGGACTAGACAGATAGGCATACTTTTATGTTCGAATAGAAAAACATAAAAATATATGCTTAAAAATGTATTGTTTCAGATGGTAACATTTGATTTGTTAGTTGTTTTTATGTCCCTTTAGTTTTTTCACCCTCCAGCACCAGAATAGAAAGAATAGCCCTGACAAACCTACCTGTTCAAGTACTCTGTTGTTTCTTTAACTTCCGTGTATGGACCTCACCTCAGTGTCAAGACTTTACCTCAGTGTGAAGACTTTACCTCAGTGTTAAGACTTTACCTCAGTGTCAAGACTTTACCTCAGTGTCAAGACTTTACCTCAGTGTCAAGACTTTACCTCAGTGTCAAGACTTTACCTCAGTGTCAAGACTTTACCTCAGTGTCAAGACTTTACCTCAGTGTTAAGACTGTACCTCCATGTTGTGTGTTTACCTGAATGTAAGAATTTTACTTAATTCATAAGGCTTTACAATAGTGTGAATGTAGATCTGCTACAAATGCTCCCAGAGAACCTAATTATATTTTACATTATGTTTGAAACATTATTTGTGCAAAGTGACCTTGAATTTAGGTGGTGAAAAGACAAACAGTATGTATCCGGCCATAAATTAACAGCCATGACCCTGAAGTATTTGTACGTTGGACTGTATAAATACTAACACAAAACCGAATGAAATAATCTAAGTATGCTAATTCTAACACTACTCAGTCTCACACGAAAACAAAGAGTTAACCAAACATGTGCTTGATGATGGCTGCAGTATTGCAATCAAATCTTAATTAAACTCAGATGATGGTAAAGTGTATTCATAGAGAACAATCTGTCCCTCCCTCTGGGCATTTCGGGTGACAATATATGATCATTTCCGTCTGGGATCATCACACAATGTCATCACCGTTGTCTGTTTCTATTGTAGCCTCCGGGCTGAGGTTTGAGACTCCCCCGCGCATATTTCACTCTTTACAGATGACCGCTCAATCAGATCCGAATCAGAATACCTAATCAACATTCTCCGTTCGGGGTGCGAGTAGCGATTGGAACCCTTGCCACGTTCATTCTCTGAACGTCTTCGCATATGTATCAGTTCTGCCATGATGCAGCTTTCTGAGAGCGAATCAAGTTAATCAGTCACGCTATTCTGCAAAAGGAGGAAATGTACAAATCTCACTTTGACTAAGAAAAACTTGGCGGTGTGATGTTTGTGTGAAAGTGCATATGAGTTTTGATTCTTATGAATTGTGACCTGCCTCGCAAAACTGTGCAAATGTCTGTACTGACTTTGGTATTTGTGTGACATTTTAAATTTGATTTCCATGTCAACGTTAATAAACAACTAATAAATTGGATTGTTTACATTCAATTTTTCCAGACATAATGTTATATAATATTTGCTTAAACTGATTTAGAGCAGATGTGTTTGTATGTGTGTGTGTACATATCGTAGATACATACTAAAACCAATGCACAAGTTTAAGCAAATCCAAAAAATCTGACAGTAGTCAGGGTTAGGAAACATGTACAATTGGGCATAGTGTTGAAATTTGGGTGACTTTAGATTTAGGCAAGGGCTTAGAACATAATTCTGGCCTTGTACATAGGCTGTCTCTGAGGGCCCCTCCCCTCTATATTCCTGTATTTGATGGCCCCTCTAAACATTAGGGCCCTATATACTTAGTAACCATTTCCTCCATGTCCACGTCAGACATGTAGTTGGAAGGTTGCCGGTTCAATTCCCGACTATGTCGTTGTGTGCTTGGGCAAGGCACTTTACTCTAACTTGCTCCGGTGGAATGTCCCTGTACTGGATAAGAGCATCAGCTAAATGACAAAAAAATGTAATTATGGTTAAGTTTATTGTGGTTGATTTTAAGGTCAGGTTAAGATTAGGGTCAAAATGTTCATTCATTTCTATGTTATAGTTAGGTCGAAGGATTCCACAGGGACAGAGAGAAAATTTGTTTTTTGTTTTACTTCACACATTTGGAATACATTTTAAATGTCTAAAAAAACATTTTAAATGGAACATACGTAATATTAAGTAATTTTCCATCCTCATTTTGACAATGTCTATGTGTGCTTGTTTGTATGTACACTGCTTGTATGTGTGTTTGTACGGTATGTATGTATGCTGTTTTCATGTGTGTGTGCGCGTTTGTTTGTATATACAGTATGTATGTCTGTATGTGTTCAATTATGTCTGTGAGATCACTTCACATCCTATTTCCTTGGTGATGCCTGGTTCTGTGAAGAACTCCATTACCCAGCTCATTCTTTATCCATTCGCAATGAAACACCATCAGACATCATGCCATAATGAATCCTGGGACATCATACCAATGGCTTAATGACCCACAGCCAGGACTCCCCTAAATGACTTGCACAATTTCCGGTTTAAACTTCCATTATAGCCAACTCTCTAATGTAGACATTTTAGACGTGTCTTTACACCACCCACACTCATCATTCACATCTAAGCACATTAAAGCACCGCGATAATTAAACTAAACATCTGAAGACACACAGCTTTAATAGTCAACACATAAACGCCCAGGAACTGGCCTCGACACTATAAAACAAACAGGCTGAGGTGCATTACTAAGACTATTCACAGTATCTCACATTTACTCTTTGTAAATATATGATTATAACTTTTCATGTGACAACACTGAAGAAATGACACTTTGCTACAATGTAAAGTAGTGAGTGTACATCTTGTATAACAGTGTACATTTGCTGTCCCCTCAAAATAACTCAACTCACAGACAGTAAGGTCTAAACTGCTCACAACAAAAGTGAGTATACCCAAAAGTGAAAATGTCCAAATTGGGCCCAATTAGCCATTTTCCCTCCCCGGTGTCATGTGACTCGTTAGTGTTACAAGGTCTCAAGTGTGAATGGAGAGCAGGTGTATTCAATTTTGGTGTTATCGCTCTCACACTTCCTCATACTGGTCACTGGAAGTTCAACAGTGCACCTCATAGCAAATAACTCTCTAAGGATCTGAAAAAAAGAAATATTGCTCTACATAAAGATGGCATAGGCTATAAGAGGATTGCCAAGACCCTGAAATTGAGCTGCAGCACAGTGGCCAAGACCGTACAGCAGTTTAACAGGACAGGTTCCACTCAGAACAGGCCTCGCCATGGTCGACCAAAGAAGCTGAGTGCACGTGCTCAGCGTCATATCCACAGGTTGCTTTTGGGAAATAAACAAATGAGTGCTTCCAGCATTGCTGCAGAGATTGAAGGGGTGTGGGGTCAGACCATACGCCGCACACTGCATCAAATTGGTCTGCATGGCTGTCGTCCCAGAAGGAAGCCTCTTCTAAAGATGATGCAGAAGAAAGTATGCAAACAGTTTGCTGAAGACAAGCTGACTAAGTACATGGATTAATGGAACCATGTCCTGTAGTCTGATGAGAGAGTTATTTGGTTCAGATGGTGTCAAGCGTGTGTGGTGGCAACCAGGTGAGGAGTACAAAGACAAGTGTGTCTTGCCTACAGTCAAGCATGGTGGTGGGAGTGTCATGGTCTGGGCCTGCATGAGGGCCCAGGGCACTCGAGACCTACAGTTCATAGAGGGAACCATGAATGCTAACATGTACTGTGACATACTGAAGCAGAGCATGATCCCCTCCCTTCGAAGACTAGGCTGCAGGGCAGTATTTCAACATGATAACGACCCCAAAAGGTGGAGGAGCGCAAGGTCTTTAACATCCACCAGCTCTGTGATGTCATCATGGAGGAGTGGAAGAGGACTCCAGTGGTAACCTGTGAAGCTCTGTTTAACTCCATGCCCAAGAGGGTTAAGGCAGTGCTGAAAATAATGGTGGCCACACAAAATATTGACACTTTGGGCCCAGTTTGGACATTTTCACTTAGGGGTGTAATCACTTTTGTTGCCAGCAGTTTAGACCCTAATGGCTTTGTGTGTTGAGCTATTTTGAGAGGACAGCAAATTTACACAGTTATATAAGCTGTACACTCACTAATTTACATTGTGGCAAAGTGTCATTTCTTCAGTGTTGTCACGTGAAAAGATATAATCCTATATTTACATAAATGTGAGGGGTGTACTCACTTTTGTGGGATACTGTAAATACATTTATGTAAAAGCAAAATGATCTAGTAAATAATATTAACACTGGAGGGGATTTTAAACATCTGCTAGTTTGAACCTGTGTAGATGTGAATACAGCCATTAGCCATGGTACACTGGCAATTTACCACAAAAACACAGTGTCTCATTGCAACTATATTATTTTTAACAAATGTCATCAGAAGAGTACAAATGACGGTTTGTTGTACCAGTTGCATGGGCATGCTAACACAAGTTTGATAAAAGAAAATGGAATGGCTGATTGTTGGAAGCCTTTAGACTTAATTTGAAATACCCAACATGCAATGGGAGTAAGAGAGCCAGATGATCCATGAAAATGCTTTGCCCTTACAGAGAAAACGAAGTTAACTCAGAAAGCACACTTCCTGTCAGTAGAAATTACTGCTCTCTCCTCCAGAACACAAAGCATAGATTATGAACACACACATGCACAAAACCATGTATACAATCACTCACACAAACAAATGCACATACAGAAATACACTCATACACGAAGAACTACACAAATACAGACACACAATGAATGAGGAACTGTGTGTGCCAGTCATTGTCCAAATGTGTATTCTGGGCATTAATCTTCCAAAGAAATAAATGAAAAAATGACAATTTTCTACCAATTGCAAAAAAAGACTAAATGATTTATTGACAGTCATTTGATTACAGTCGATGCATGGCCGCAATGGGATATTGGAAGAAATGAACAACACTCAAGAAAAGATAAACTCACAGTAAAAACACACATACATGGATCAGACACACATATTTTGTTTTTCTATCCTTGATGGAACCTGACAACAGTCTCTGATCCACAATTCCATGTTACCCATTCCCTAGTCCTAACCTAAGCCTTAACTTAACCTATACCCTAACCTACACCCTGTACCCTAACACACATAGAGCCCACATACAGGGGCCATTTGAGTATTCTTGTGAACATAACACACACAGCATTTTTCTACTTCTCTCATCATTTTGCATGTGTCAACCAGCCTGTGATTTGTCTTTCCCGTGAAACAAACGTCAACCCAGACAATTGTTAAAGCTCCTCATAACACCATGAAAAATTGCTTCTGTCATCGTGGTGAAACTGTCTCACACAAATACAGCCCCGGGGCCATTCTCAAAATGTGGAACAGTGGGCTTCCATAGGGGAATAGCCAGCGTGTTAATGGAAATGTTGGTTTAATCATGAACTTTCACCCCTATTATTCTTTTGTAAATTTTAACTGTATTTATTACCCAGATTTGGTCTGTTCCTCAGTTTCATCTATCTATGGCCCGGTCTCATCGTAACAACCCCCAACTAAGTGTTGAAGGCATATGAGGGCACACTAACTCAGAGCACCTGACAACACCAGCTTTGCAAACGATCGCGCCAGCTGAGGGAGTCTGTTATAATCTAGCTCCTGTTAAGGAGGTGACCCTGACATCCCACTGCTCAAGGACTCCCAGAGGTCAGTAAAAGAGTTATGTATAAACAAGGGCTTTATTTGCCACACGGTAATAATAAAATAATAATGAGAGAAGGGAAGGGCTGGACGGAACCAAATTAAAGAAAGCAATATAAGACCCCAACCTACACTATCTCCCAAAAACTTAAGCTAATTTGGCACACGAATGAGGCGCCCTAAACAAAACATACAGGGGGTGGTCCGCCCAGGTCTAACTAGTGAGTTTAGACACAGAAGTATCCCTGCGTGCAGTGTACACCCCGGGGTGGCTCTAAACTACTCCCCACTTCCTGTGAACATAACACAGAATTATTATGATAACAAATAATCCAACAATAATATATACAAATAACCACACTAAAACAACAACAAACACACTAATGAGGCCAATCACTTCACAAACAAAGCTCTCACTCACTATACCACTAACAAACCTACAGAGAGAGCCAGAGCTCATGCACCAAAACAAGCCAAGAGAGCCACCTTACACACAGGCAGAGAGAGACTGGAACAAACACAAAATGGCACAATTTATACATAAGAAGGGCATGATGGGATTGATGATGATTACTGGAACCAGGTGAACCTGATTATGGAAGGGAGGAGTCATTGATAAGTGATGATTAGGTCGGATATGCACCAACTGTGGGGAATAGACAAACTGAATGGGACAAATGGACACAAAGAAACAAATACATAGAAAACTAACACAGACCAGGGCACACAGAAACATAGATACACCTTAACAGGGGGATGTATCAGAGTCGCTAAAGCATGCTGGAGGCCTACATTATATTATAAAAACCTACGTATGTTTATTTAGCCTTTCTACACATTACATCTACCCCTTTCATACAGAGTCAAAATAGGGTCATTAGCCAAGGGCTTAGAAAATGTTAGGGGGTGGTTGACTTAAAAAGGTTTGAACACCTCAGAGCCAGTGTCATTTAGGAAAACTATTACAGAGCAAAACGCCTTTTACTGTGAAGAGACGAAGCGAAGATGTGAGGATAGAGAGAGAATGGCTCATAATGTATTGATTCCGCCACTTCATTCAGGGCCTGTTTGTCCTAGTACTTTCCAGAAAAATCGTAATTACCCGCATGCTTTAATCATGTCTTGAATTGGCAAAAAAACATGGCGAAGTATTCTACGCCGCTTGAGGATCGATCACTCTGGGAGTCAACCTCACTATCTCTCCCTCTTATCTCCTACTCCTTATTATTCTTTAGCTCTTTCTCTCTCTGTGTCTCTCTCTCTACGTTTTCTGCCCAAGAGGAGGGGAGAGGAACATCAGTCTTGCTCCTGTGTCACAGACAAACTGCAGAGCCACTAATTACCGTGATGGCCAGGTGGGGAGGGAAGGATCTGAGTTAGGGAACAAGAGAATGGAACACTGGGGTGTTCTGGCAGAGTGTCAGCCATGGCTGCGAATGAAAGAATGGATAATTGTTTTGTCAAGAGTGTGATTGGAATCGCATGTCTCAGTCTAGGGGACGACTAAGGAGGAGATGTGAGCATTTTAAGGGTCCAATTTAGCACCATTGTGACACCCTGAGCGCTGTGGTTCTGACAGGTGTACTAGCCTGCAAATGTCCTACTCCTGCTTCTCTCCTCCTTTTGTTTGTAATCACAGTCACAAAAGCATTTGGACAGAGCATTTGCCAATAATCTAACTTTGCCAATTTGACTTCTCTCATTTGTGACGTGATCCACAGCGTGTCTATGTCGTCGCTGTTCAGGCACCCTGGGTGAGAGGCAGGCCTGTGGATCAGAAAGCAAATGAACCCGCATGAACTCACACAGCCCCTATTTGACAAGCAGGATGAGAGCGGCTTTGGAGCGCCATAGTCTCTGATGCTTCATTAGCATCCAGCATGCCATCGTTAGCATTAATTACCAAGCGCAATCACAGGCGACAGGGTGCTGTGCTCCCCTATCAGTAGGGGCTATAGGGGGGCGGAGTGACAAGGGTTAAGAGGGTGAGGTGGTACTGAAGGTGAGTGGCAGAGAGACGACAAGATATGGGTATAGGATTACCAACACACGGCTGATGCTTGGGTTCTAGGTGCCCGGGATCTAGGAACCTGGGGTCTAGGGGCAAAAGGTTCTAGTAGCCAAGGTTCTAGTTGCCAAGGGTTCAGTGTACCAATGATTCTAGGTCCCTGTGTTCTAGGTGCGTGGATTTCTGGGGAGTGGGTTCTAGGTACCAAAGGTTCAAGGTGCCTGGGCTCTCTGTGTCTGTGATCTAGCTGCCTAGAGTACAGGAATGGCTATTAAGGTCCTATGCTGTGTACAAGGGCCACATGGAACAGGAGGCTTCCTAATAAAATGTCCCTTCCCCCAAATACACGCTGACGGACATGGTGTGACACCAGGGAAGGCCACTTAGGGACCCTAATTGCCAGGCTCGATTGGCTGCCGCCACCTCCTATATGTCTCCCAACAGACAACCCCCACCAAAAGGAATTGATACTGCAGCCGCCGCCGAATATCTCATATACACCAGGACGGGCAAATCTGACGGCTTCCCACCAGCCATTAAAACGCCATTTTCCCCTGTGGGTCAAAATTGAGTTTTGGTGCTTATTATTCCTCTACTTTGATACCTCTCGGCTCGGGGTTGTCTGACATTATTCATTGTTTAAATGCGAGAATATTAGATTGTGTCGCTCATCCTGAGTTCATAACCGCAGCAAGGCAGAGGCCCATAAATCTAAACAGGCACCAGCAGGGGTTTGTCACATCGCCAGGAAGCAAAACTGAGATGAGCTGAGGAACTTTGAAAAAGTTGAAGTATTAAAGGGACAGTTGAAAGAGATGACATACTTGTGTAATATTAGCAGTTAGAGGCAATGCCTAGTACAAAAAAACTAAAGTGTGGATTATTTTTTTATTTATTATTTGAGTAAATACAATTTATTTTGTATTTCTTAGTATTTAAAAATGTTACCTTAGAATTATTTATGCCATATACAATGCATTGAACACACCACAGTAACTGTTGGACGCATCTTTATCAGTTTGTACTTCAATTACCACAAGGTCCAGCATTCAATGCAAACCTAGTGCCCGCCCCCTAGCTAGTCACTTTGGTGACAACGAACGTAGATGCAATTCACCATACTAGCTAGCAATTTACCGTAACTCGTAATATTTACAATAGGTCACAATATCGTCCGAGAGCTATATGCCCTACCTCACTTCATTAGGTAAAGATTTAACCAGAATCTGCCTCAAAATGAAGTTACAAAAGGACAAGTCATTATTACACAATATAATGCAAAGGAGAGATGCTAGCTTTCTGTGTTAGCGCCCTATCAACCCCTGTAACAAATACAGTTCTGACATGACCTCAACAGCTCCTCCGCAGTTGTGTGACTTAATCTTTGAGCTAGCTAGTTAGCTGCAGTGCTGTACTGTCACCAGTAGAGTAAATCAGTCAGTAAATCCTCGGAAGTTGATAGACAGCTAGATATCCTACCAAGCTCCAATTCATATAGGCTTAGCAGTATTCTGTGAGCCATTCCTTTTCATTTTACCTCGTTTACTTCAAGTATTTACACAATCACAATACGCTACATTTGAGCTAAAATGCTACCTCTGGCCAGGTCGACTGGTTGCATGAAAGCCCCAGACAATGAACTCGGTTCAACTACTTAGCTAGCTAGCCAGTCACGACTAGTCTAACTTGTCTGTCGGTCGTTATTTTAAAAAAAGTTGACCGACAACTATACAACCTCCCAAGCTCAAAATGGAAGAGTGGGCAGTATTCTGTTAGCCATTATTTTTAATTTTGCGCCATTCTTCCAAGTATTTAAACAATCACAAGACGCTACATTTTTTTATTATGTGAGCCATTATTTTTTAGTATTTTGTGAGCCATGTCGTGTTCATCCAAATATTCACAAAAGTAATTCCAGTTTAGACAATGCTATTCTGCTCCTTATGTGTGATAGTTTGGTCCTCCGACTGGGCCTGGTTGGCTTTTCCAAAACATCTTGGTCCGTGTCAGTGTTGAAACTCCAGTGATCTTACAAACAGATCAAAATCATCTACTTAGCTGGAACCGGTTGAAAGCAAAAATATATCCCTATTCCACTCTTTACAACAAAACACAATCTGTCTAGGTTGTCATTGAGATCTCAACTGGTGGCATAACAGCGGCTAGATAGATAAAAAAAAAGATAAGAAAGTCAACCAAACACCTTGAATATAGCTGTAGTTTTAAAAAAAGGTCCAAAAGTTTGGAAATGTACGGTGGCCAATTTGGGAACTTCAGAATGCATTGAGAAGGTGTTTTTAGTGACTGTCATGTCAGAAACATGACCAGCACAACGATTTAGAGGTGTTTAGGAGTCTGGAAGGTCCCTTTAAGTCTTGTCAATTCCTCATAGGTGTGGGATTGTCCATCACATGTTTCCTGCAAGCATGTGTGGCCTAGGTGTCTGATGCAGTATATCATAGTGTAGGGAGTTTCATTCCTATTTTTATTCAAGAGCGCAGTCTTTAAATTTGAGAGCATTTATAATTAATATTAAGTTCATATTTTGTAATAATTTCCTTCAGAACCTTGCTCTCACAATCAAATAACCACTGCTCGAGCTTGGATTTGCTGTGCTTCTGCTCAAACTTTATGCTTGGACGTTGGATATGTTGTTGCTTGGACAGATTTCCTGCTCTCAGCTTCAAACCTTCTCCTCGCACTGCTTCTGTGCTTGCGAATCTTCTCCTCTCTGATATCTCCTGCAATCTCAGATTTTTTTCAATTCGTGTTGATCAATGAAATGATCCCTGTCCCGTCGAGGGTGTGTGTTTTTTCTTACAAGCCAAAGATATTATCATGGCTAATATCTTGTGCCACAAATATTAATTTATTAATTAAATTTGAAGGAAGTAATAAAGCACCATGAAAATAACAAAAACTTAATTGACAATCCATGGTGGCCGGACTGCTCCTATCCCCCCGACTGTAATCAAGGTGACGTCGTTTTCCTCTCTCCAGCACACCAACGGGGCCTGTGTTTTGATTTCATTCATCTTTCCTGTCATTTGCTATTATGTACACTTACATATGTATTGGTTTAAAGTTAAGTATTACTGTGTATTTGTACAACTGTAATGCTTACTGATTTAAGATAAAAATATATAAATGATGTACAGGTGTTTATATACGATATATATATATATATATAGGCGGAGAGGAGGAACCGTGGAGTTTGAGTACACGCCCTCAAGAGACATTGTAATGTAAAACTAACGCACCCTCGTCGGGGAAGGGATAATTTCATTGGTCAACCCTACACCTGTAATTCTATTGGTGATTGTTTTGCTTTTATTCTTGCTTTTTTATTTGCTTTCTTGTATTTGGTAATGTTTTGTGACCTACCCAGAAAAATTCTGGTTAAATAAAAAAATGTATCCCAATGCTCATTCGACATGGAAGCTGGTACATATGTGTGAGGTTTACACAGTCATCGACTATACAAACATGATATAATTCACTGGCCTTCAACCTGCACATAAGGAGTCACTCAAGTGTGACCTTTCTAGGTAATTGTGTCCGACTACTTAACCATCTACCCCAGGCTGCGATGTACCAGTATTATGACATTGGATCAATATTACAAACCTGAAGTAGCTGAACATTTTGTGTAATTTTGAAGAATAATAATGAAGAAATCCTGAAACTCCATTCAAGGGAATAAAGACAGACCCCACAGAGTACAGATGGGCAGATCGATTCCAGGATATTGTTACTTCCGATCCTGAAGTAATGTTTTCGGAATCAATACTGACATAAAAATATCGATACTAGGTGTTTTTATTAAATCAACCCATATTAATTTATACTTCTAATCAAACAGAGAACACACGGACAAGTAACTTGGCTGAATACTGTTAGCCAATTCTACCTCCCCTCAGCCGTCAGCAAACTTTTTCACTTATATAATATGACTTTTAAAAGTATCAGTGAGTATCAGTGATATTAGCTTTGGTATTACCTGGTATCAGATCGAAAGCAATTTGTGGTATTGCCCATCCGTACCGCAGAGACCCAGAAGAGCAACAAACCCAGACCCAGCCAACTTATGAGAATACAAAAAGTAAACTGACACATTGAAAGGAATCTACCAGAAAACAAAGCAAATTAGAATGCTACCTTGCCCTAAACAGAAAAAGAGAGAGAGCAGCGCATATTATTGCCTGGGGGGGCCAGACTTTATCCCCTTTATCCTGACTATGAAAATGTTAGTGTTCCCCTTTGACCGACCTACTTACACTAAACAGGCGCATGGGCAATTGCCACTCACCATAGTTCTACAAAACATTATTTACTTGTGGTGCTCTCATCTCTCCATCAATGTTTGTTTTGTCACAACAGCACATTGAAGTGCTGTTGGAATGTGGTTTATAGGAATAAGCTATAAATTGGCGCACACCCAGAATGTTTGTTGATGTAGGTGGTTTATAATGTCAGGTCAATAAGCGAGGCAGTCTGAAAGGGTCGCTCACATCCAAATCAGCTGTGAGGCCTGCTTAACATCGTTAGTAGGCAAAATAAAACTGTCATTGTTGTTATGTATAGTATCTGTTTGTATTTCAAGTAATCTTTAACAGCATTGCAATGCCTTGGCTCCCTTATTGAACACTGTGCTAAGTGCCCTACAACTCAGCTTTAATGACAACAACACACGTTCCATGAACTCTAACTGCTTTTCAATTCTAGTACGCATGCTTTTTTACTCCGAAGCTGCCTGTAATTTACCTGCTTGTCCATCAAGCCTCCTCACATTGGACAGACCATAATTAGAACATCTCGATGCTATAATTATCTAGACATTTGGTAAGATACCTCACTCTTTTCAGACCCATATTAACCACCTCTAATCTATAATCAAATCCAGAATCACTAATCACAAATCTCTATTTTTTTAAGATCTTTTTTGAGGGGGTATTTTTTCTGTTAATGACAGAACAGAAGGAAGCATAGGCAAAAGAGAAAGGCATGCTGGGTTGAGACAGAGAGGAAGGGAAGAAACAGTGGCTGAGCCGGGTTTTGAACTTCCATCGCCAGACCACTAAACCAACTGTGGCACACCTTTTTCACTCTTTCTTCAAAACACGCCCATATAAAAATGACCATCTTATCTATCTTAGACTTTGGTGATGTTATTTAGATGGTAATCTATCACAGTGCCATCCACTTTTGTTTCAATGCCAAATAAAATACTCACCATTGTGACCTGCAATCATAGACTGGCTCTCACTCTACACACAGCATCAGACCCACTGGTACCAGCTTATCTACATGTCCTTGCTGATGCTTTCCTTCTACCACAGCTCCTTCATCACTATTGATGAAGTGTCTTGAACCCATCTACTGTATCTGATTCAACTTATGTACTAATCAACATGTTGTTTATTAGTGAATCTGATTAAATGGTTCAAGGCTATGGCTAAACTGTGTCACGTCTGGGGTTCCCCGAGGAGAGGTTTGACAATCACTGCTTTAAAGGAAAATTGTCTGAGATGTTTAAATATCATTACACTTGCTAAGCATCTTATCACAGCTGAACAAACACATTTTGAACCTCTATGCCTGTCTTTTATGAATGCAGAATATGAATCTCTACATTGTGTGTAATTGTTCTCTGTATACTTCTTCTATCACCATGGTATATGTAGGTACATAACCTTTTAGTACGACTGGATTTGCACTCATCACAGCTTCTGTTTGAGTATTTTGTTGTATTGTACTGTAAAACTTTGCACTGTCAAACTTTTTCTTTTCCATATCGCCATTGCAAATTAAAATCAGTTCTCAATCAGCTAACCTGCTTAAAGGAGAATTCCGGGCGATTTCAAAACGTAGCTCTGTTGTTTGAATATCTGGAGTGCTGTCAGTGGCAAGAATAACTCGAACAATCTGGATTGCCAATACCATGTTATCCCCCTGCTCCAGTTAACACCCTGACAAATCAGCCAGTGTACATACTTTTGTTTATTTCCCGTTTTCCAGTAAAGTCATACAATCCAATATTCCAAATCGTATATTTTCACAAAAAAACAATTTGGTAATCTTAAGCAAGTGTGTCCCATTGCTGATTTCATACAGCCGGTATTCTCAGGCTCTATATATTATCGGGTGAACAGAAGGAAGGCGTAATTCATTATTATATTATCACAGTGTGGTCATCTGTTACTGTGTAATACTGTCCGGGATGTTTACTACTAGAAGTGCAAGTTGTGACAGGAGTGTGGTTGTAGTTTGTAGTTTATGCATATGCTCTGGACATATATTATTTTAGCTTCGGCGTCTGTGCCGCTGCGAGAGCATAGTATCCTGTCAAAGCAGTTGAGTTTACGCGTACGCTCTGTATCAGTCCTTTCCTCTTAAATAGCATAGTATTTGCTATATATGTATATTCGTTGTGCTCTCGTTACAACTGTTCGCCTGCAACTACAAAACGTGTATATTTCCAGGACCGTTTGCAAGTAAAGCTTCAAATACCAAATACCGTGACAGATATGATCCTCTTGTACACATACCCGGCCTAAACATTTGTGAACATTTAGCAAAAACATTACTGACCATTTTAATGGCCTCTTTATTGCTGCTTAATGACCTGCAGTATGGTGTATAATCTTGAATGCTGACTCGCTGATAGCTGTGCTATATCAAACCATATACCACAGCTATGATGTCCCAACACTTACTGCTTTATTTGTGTTGGTAACCCGTATTTGAAAGCAATAAGGCATCTCTAGTATATAATATACCACGACTGAAGCGTAGAGTCTAGGTACTTCATCGTGAACCAAGTTCAGCTCTTAGCTGTGGTGCACCCCCTTGTGTCGTATTGCTTTAAATAACACTTTGACCTGCCCCATCAGTGCACAGTGGTTCTCTTGAATGCCCTCATTCTAAAGGCTGAACATATTCAGCATTTAATCCGAAATTCAATAAAGTCTAATGTAACTATTCTCCCTTCCCAGTGCCCAAATGTTTTACGGTACTTTTTTATTCCTCTCTGTCTGTCTTCCTATCTTTCTCACTGCTCTCTTGATGTGTTCGGCGATAAGACTCAATTAACTAAATGACTTCATTGCGGGAACCAATCAGATGCCGTGTCAATATGAAAACGACTCAATTACGTACGTGTGATTAGACAGCCCAATTTACTGGGACGCAATCACTTTTGAGTGAGACGAATGATAGATAGAAAGAGGGAGGGAGGGGTAGAGGGAATAAGAAAGAGAAAATACAAGCCACTTTTTAAACATAATGCTAACATGAAGAGAGGCGAGCGCGCAGCAGTTATGACAGAGAGAGACGGAGCCTAATTATACCACTTCATTTTACAGTCTTGAGCACAGCGCTAATAAACTGAAGTGTCAAACTCAACCTCATTTAGGACTAAAGTATGTCTCTGATTGCATTAACCAATCGCACTGGGGGCTATACGAGTTATATGACACCATGAAGGATCCTCTACGCTTGATGATAAAGTTACTGATGTTTCACGGCAGAGCTGATGCTATGGTAAAGAAGGTTGTTTTTCGGATTAGTCAACAGGGTGAATTCAGAACTCCGATGTGAATTGCTCAACTGACTGAACACAATTTAGCGAAGGTCGCTTGTTCGAAATGAAAACGCTTTTTTGTAATCGACATTGACAGGCGTGACACTAAATGACTGAATGTGGGGAAAATACATTAAGTTATTCCTTGGTTGTGCGTGTCCTTGAGTTACACCATCCATGTGGCTCCAATTTAAACGTAGAAGCACTGGGTACTTCAGCATTTCAGTGAAACGACAAGAGTCACTTAAAGGTTTGTTTTACCAGTCACACTGGTGGTGGTGAGTACAGAGCAAAACAAACAAATGAGAAGGCAGAACGTTGACTACAGTGAACCATAGCGATTATTTAGCAGGACAACAGCAGACAAGGGCCTCTTTGATTGTAATTACATGCTACAATCCAATCTGTGAAGAGAGAGAGAGAAATAGTGAGAGAGAGTGGGTGAGGGTGTGATCAACCTTTTCAGACAAACTGTAGCAATATTGGTCTGTATTAGTGTCTAAAAGCGGCAATGGTCCCACTTGATGCAGTAATGGTATCTCGCGTTACTCTCTCACACTCACATTCTCCAATTTGTATATCAATTCTCTCTGACTGTTTTCATCCCACTCTGTTTTCATCTCTTTCTCTCTGTCAGGAGATTACCTTTTTTACATTTTAGTAATTTAGTAGATACTCTCATCCAGAGGAACTTAAAGTAAGTACAAGGACATTCCCTGGAGCAACTTAGAGTAAAGCGTCTTACTGAAGGGCACAACGACAGTTGAACAGTTGAAATTGAACTGGCAATATTCCAAATACAAGTCTGACTCCCTAACCACTATGCCAACTGATGCTGTGATAACTCTTCCTTTACTCAGAAAGTTTACATTTATCTCTCATTGTAACTCATCTAACTCTCATTTAGTCCCTCCATTTTCTCTTCTAAAATTGGATAACAAAACCAACAAATAGCCAATATTTTACTTTGTGAGATGTGTAACATCATAAACTATGGAGAGCCTCAATGAGGAGGAAAACTGCCCGTAGAAATAGAAATCGAATTCTCATAAAAGATTCTCATTCTGTGTTTTTGTTTCCTGTCATTCAGCTATCGAGAGTGACTTACGGTAGTGAGAGCAAATGTTTTATACTTTGTCACGCTGGTCCCCAGTGGGAATCGAACACCCCCCCCTAACATTACAAAGTGCCAAGCTGCACAATGTCTGCGTTTGACTGATGGTACTAACCCAGCTTGGCATTCCTATAGAATATAAATGAGCCATTTTCTTGGCAACAACTGCTACCTGTATGACCAGCGATCTACACTTGGAGAATAGGCGTGGGTGATGTGTAATGTAGCTACACCCCACCATCATCTTCCACAAACACCCATCCTGCAAAGAGTTCACGTCTGTCAACGAGCATTGGCAGCTTGGATGCTTAGAATGCAAACAAACACAGATGCACAGACGCACTCACACAGACGCACGCACACACACACATCGCCGGCAACCAGCCCAGATGGTATCTCCTGCCACAGATCCCAGCCATGGTGGAAACACATGGCACTTCAAGATAGGGAGGAATACGTCAGCAGCTCCCGCCCAAAAATATGGAGGCGTGGGTTAAAACGACGTTCCTTCTCTCCCCCCCGCAGCTCCGAAACCAACGGCAGGGTTTTAATTATCCTTAATGAGATTCACAATCTCTGGAGTGGCTGCCCCCGCCGCTCGTTAGGGTTTTTTTTACCGGGTGAGTAAGGGGCCTGAGAGCTGTATTTTAGCCGTCCTCCGCAGTGCCTGTGACTTTATCAGTGGCGTGCAGGCCACATCTGCCTCTGTTGAGGGGCCACTTGATGCTATCTGAGGTGTTGGCTAACTGCTGCGTTAAGCTTTAATGGAGAGGAGATTAGGGCATTGACATGCAGGCGGCGTCACAGGACACACTGGGAATAGGGCCGCAGTAGACACCATAACACTCTATTTCTGCTGATCTCACAACAACACACACTACCTCTTGGGGGGGGGGTGTCCATCGTCTCCTGATTACTGATTACTGAACGTTCATTATGAATGTGTGCCAACTTACAGCATTGAGACTTGTGCCTGTGTTACCTCAAGGGGAGTGTCACATGGTTAGGATGCGCAACCATCAAGCGTCTCGGCAGCAGGGCTGATCTGAGATCAGCAAATTGTTATTTCTTTTGATAAAATAAAAAAGGCAGAACTAAGTCCAGATCTGCACTCCTACTCTGAAACGCTTCATGAATATCGAGGCTGACCTTGACGTTGTGACCTGGAACCTGTTCAGATAACCAGGATTTCTCAGGTCCCAGTCTCATGTCGGGTCTCTTTGTAATTACCTGGTACCCAGTACAGCGCTGTTGACATGAAGGGGGCTCTTCAAACCCATTACTATTAAAACCCATTAACGCAGATGCGTCCCAAAGGCCAAAGAGTCTATGGGATCCATTCATTCCGTATCACTGAAGCATTACAGAATAATAAAAACATGTGCAATAAAATGTAAAGGTCACATTCAATTAAGCTGACATGCAGCTTTTACAACTAATGCAGCCTCTTCCAACGCAAAAATGTTGCTTTTAATATGAAATCAAGTTGATCTTCCGCAGTACAGATTGACCCAAGTCCTAAGTGTTTCTCAAAAGCACTGTTTGAAGTGCACTTCAGTAGCTTTTATTGCCACGCGGAGAGAGAACACTAGCTGGAAATATCTCTTTTATTCACCAGCAGCAGTGGGATTATATATGTAATTGAATCAAATGTCCAAAAAGAGCCTTACCAGAATGCGGCACACACCTTTTCCCAACTCTCTTTGTTGCCTTTCATGAAATGTCCGCCGGGGCTCGCAGCAATAACGTTCAATCAACGATGTCGTCCATTTACTTCAAAGAGCTGCAGACTGCTGGGTTTCTATCCTACATACCATCTTCTCCCTTTAAATAAGACGGACTCAGACACTGTAGTGGTAATAATGGGGATGTGTTGTTTTTACTGTACGTAGGTCAGAGGTCATATTCTATGTCACATGTGTAATTAATTGTTTTACATTTTCACCCTGTGGTCATGGACCTGATGATAAAAGTGGCAAAAGTAACATCTCTAAAATCTAAATTGAATAATTATAGTGTACAGAAACCGTAAGGCAGTCAGTTACTTTACGTAACTGACTGCCTTCCGGTTTCTGTTGAGGTGAATTAAATACGTACATTATCCTTTCTATTTAAAGGTTGTCATTGGATTAAAACAATAATAATACAATTTGGATATGGCAACTCATGCCACACACGCTAAAATTGACAGTTGTTTGTTGCGAAACGTTCCTCCCGTTGGCATCACACCATTTCATTCCTGCCCATAAGAGTCCCACTCATCCCCCATTCCTTAACGGTGTGGACGTGCCTGGCCTGGCCTCTCCTATCCCATTGCTAGCTGGAATCTGTCAAATTTTTCTTTGTGGATTAAGATGTTTGAACACCCCCTGGACTAGGGTCCGTTCAACTTATTTGTTACAGTATCTTTTAAAGGCCCACAATTGTCAGTTTTGTCATTACTGTTAATTGAGCTGTATGATGATAACCAAGCAAATTATTCCAACAAAATCCACATTTTCCTACCGCAAGGTATCTCATTTACAGTATCTTCTGTACAACTCAGACATGTTAATAATTAATTTTAAACAGTAATTTCCAACAGGGATAGACATTTGCAACATTGATCATGTCTTGAACATATGTATATTTTAATACATTTTATGACACTTTGGTGAAGGAAGGTATTCATTTCCATAAAAAACATTAGAATGTATGGGTGTTTTCAAATTGTATATGTTTCTAAAAACAGTCAGAGTGTAACAGTGTTTGTAAAGTTGGAGACCAATGCAGGAGTTGGCGTTCTATACTTTATTAGAACACGTGAAAAGAAACAAACTAAGCCGACTTTGACCACTTATTTACACGGGCGACAGTGATGCCCAAAATAACAAACCTTTATGCCTACATGGTGACATGATTGATTGATTGACATGGTGACAGTCACTCACTGTACATAACGTAGTACAACACAGATGAGCAATAGCTGAGTTTGCGTAGATTTAAACCGTCTCAGGACGTTACTCATAGCACACTTATCGTGGTGCACACGGGAGAGCAAAGAATAGTAAATGCATGACATCTTAACAGGTCTAAAAATAAAGCACCCACAATCTGGAAAGAAAGACTATATAGAATACTTGAGTTTATCAAACACAAACCAGTGTGAGAGGATAAATATATATCAAACAGGTGTGTGTGCAATTACCTAAAAGACGCTCAGTATATTAGTCTAATGCAGGGGTTCCCAAACCTCTCCTCAGGCCTCCCCAGATGTGCCAAGTTTTTGTTTTAACCATAAACTAGCACAGATTCAATTAGTCAACTACACATTAAGCCTATGATTTATTTAATCAGGTGTGTCATTTCAGGGTTAAAACAAAAACATGGTCTGTATCAGGAGGCCCGAGGAGAGGTTTGGGAACCCCTGGTCTGATGTAATCTGTAACAGATTCCACGATGAGGAGTGGTGACACAGAGTTAAGAGATGGCACCCTGGTGTACCTGAAAACACCATGCCCACAATTGAATGAACTGAACAGTATTCCACTCAATTTTCAGGGGCTTTGCATAAAAGATGCTGCTCAATATGAAGGCAGCAGGTGAATAGCATGGGATTTAATACTATTACCTAGGCTACATGAGGGAGTTATTGGTGATTGGATGCCTATTGGTGATTGTTGACTATACTCCTTTCAACAATAGCATACGCTAAAAAGCAATGTATTCTATAGAGTTTAAAAATGTATTTCTTAATTCCATTCAGTACAAATGTGTGTTTCTCGGAGAGCACAACCGGAAAAGCTTCCAGCAGAAGGTTGAGGTCTATCAAAACCAACCGCCACGAGAACAGTTTCTTTCCCTCAGCAGTAGGCCTCATGAACATGCCCCAGAACCCAAACTGACTCTCATTATACTGCTGTTTACATTATGTTTTACATCACAGTATATTATATATATATATATATATATATATATATATATATATATATATATATATATATATATATATATATATACACTGTCTTATGCAAAAGTTTAGACACCCCTGACAATTTCCATGATTTTCATTTATAAATTATCGGGTGTTTGGGGTGTTTGGATCAGCAATT
Organism: Umbra pygmaea; assembly: GCA_016801145.1. Classification (NCBI taxonomy): domain Eukaryota; kingdom Metazoa; phylum Chordata; class Actinopteri; order Esociformes; family Umbridae; genus Umbra; species Umbra pygmaea. The sequence goes on along the minus strand of JACXGM010004373.1, from coordinate 4,619 downwards.
TCATTTTGATCTATCAAAAAATTGAAGGACACAATAATATTTCAGTAGTGAAATTAGGTTTATCGGATGAACAGAAAATGTGCAATATGCATCAAAACAAAATTAATTAAAGGTGCCCAGTTATTTATAAATGAAAATCATAGAAATTTTAAACTTTGCATACGTCTGTATAAGTATTGATCTACTTGGTGAGAAGTATTCATTAAAAGTATCAGTAGAAAAGATGTGACATTATCTAGTGGAAGTCAATCATAGCCGATTTAGCATGTCTCATTTGTGCATATTTTGTGATAATTTCAACTTCATCTCAAAATGTATCAGTAACAGATTATGGTAAATCTCTACAGTACCTACTGAAGCAAGATAGGGCATATTATAGCTCATATCAGATGATTATTGTGTCTAGTTATCAATTTCATTAGTTATGGTTTATTGATAGCTAGTAGGCCAAGAAGTAAGCTAGCTAGCATGTCTTGTTTGTGCAATTTTGTGATCATTTCAACTTCATTTCAAAATTTATCAGTGACAGATTATATGGTTAAATCTGCACCTACTGAAGCAAGAAAGGGCATATAACTTTTGCACTATATTGTGACCGGATGTCAAGTTAAAAAATTTAATTTTATAATTACTAGCTAGTAGCTTACTAGCTCACACAATATTCAGTATCACCGAAGCAACTCGCAGGGCGCAGGTGCAAAGTTCACATTGAATTCTGGATCTTGTGGTATTTCAAGTGTAAACCGAAACAAAAACGTCCGAACTATATTATATATATTATATATAATGTCATATTCAGAAAAAGCACTGAATATGACATTAATCAGTCTAGGATAATTTTTTTAAATACTATATTAAACATGTTTTATTTACTCTGGAATGGTCCTTAAAGTAGTTTTTTGTCTATTTTTAAAAGGTGTTCCGTCAAAATTGTGTTACAAGTTGCAAATCATCATGGGTAATATCCCATTTTTAACCTCTAAAGTATGGCTAAAGGTGTTGCTAAAATGTCTTGCTTAGGTGTCTAAATGTCCATGTGCTGTACCAGCTGGTAGCCAGAAATAAATAAATTGTTACTATTAAATAATATGTAACAGGTAAATGACAACTGTCAATCTTTACCTTATAATGGAAATAAACCTTTTGGCCGATAACCCTGCTTTAAGAAAACACATGAGGAAGCACTGGGCTAAGCAAGGTAAACTTTGTAAGTCTCGTTAATTCCTTAACAGGAAGACCAGCATACAAGCTAGCATTCTAGTAAACACTTCAGAGAAGACCACTATGTATTTGAAACAAATATATGAAATATAATGTAATTGAACAAAATAGGGATGTGGCCGATAAACTGAGACGTTTATCGATAAAAGGGGATGTATTTATTAGCTACGCGGCTTATGACCTAGCTGCAAATAGCAGTATTTCTACAAATATTTCAGACATGATATTCAGTAACAAGCTAGCTAACAGTATTATGACACTAATAATAATAAAAACACTGTAAAATAAAATGTATTTCCAAACAGCTGCTGGGTATGCCGATAATAGGGGGTTCTACACTACATGGTTATATGAAGGTCAAATTAAAGTTAATGAAAAGTCAACTGAGAAACATTTCTAATTTTCAATAGCCTGGCCGAAGGCATAAGTGGAGAAAATAGTCAAAGGACCACATAAATAATGTAAAAAAATATATGATTGTAAACACCTTACAAAAGAGAACTCAACACATGTATAATTACACTTTATAGGCCTAGAGCGACTCATACAGATATATTTGATGATGCAACTGGTGCATGGATAAGACAACAGCTTAGGTTGTATTTGAACTGGTGGGTAAATCAAACACGAGGCAACGCAGAAAAGAATGCCAACACAGACTACAAGCAGAAATAAATTCATTACATTTTTTATTAAAATTTTCAGGATCTAATCAGGGACAAAAGACCAGAGGTGGGTAAAAGTAAGAGTAAGAGTACTCTGCTGGGTTCACCCATTTTGGGATGTTTGCAGTTACAACCTAACTTACCTGGTAAGGGGAGTTCATTACTAACCAATGAACATAACTAGTCAATTTTTACTCTTTCTTTTCATATTATAGATCACTGTAAGTTATGAACTTCCTTTACTTTTTCATTTTGGTCTTAATGAGGAACTTCCCAAAATCTGTGAACCCAGTCGAACCCAGAAATTACTCTTACTCTTACTTTTACCCACCTCTACAAAAGACCATGGAGCAAATACTTTTTCACAGCTACGAAAACATGGAAAGTTGCGTTGTCAGGTTTACTTAAAAATACTATGTGTGATTTACACAGATATATTGTGTATATATTTATATTTACACAATATGTTTGTGTAAATCCCACATAGTATTTTTAAGTAAACATGACAATGCAACTGTCAATTATTTCAGTGAGAGACACAAGACCATTACAGTAGCTTTCATATTTTGCAAGGAGCAATATGGCTCCTGTAATACATTGTGCTATAAATACTGGCTTCATTTATTTTCTGTCTTCCTTAGACAAACAGACATTGCTGTGAAGGGGGAATTTAAAGACACATTCTGTGAGTGGGGTTAGAAACAAAAGGAACCAGTGGAGCAAATAAATCACATCCCTGACTGTGGCTTTAAGAGGATATCTTTAGCTTGTCAGTCATATTGGCTAAAATACAGAAAAGGTTCACTTATTTCCAGACAAAAAGGAGAAGAAAGCAGAAAAAGACAGACTAATTTCCTCCCTAGACAAAGTCAGAAAAAAGATCAAAAGAAGCGGTGACCACAACGTTCAGTCACAGATTGAGGATCCACCTGGCAGAAAGCAAAGACAGCTGATATATTGTGTGGACTATAACACCCTTATATATCATATCACCACCATAAAGATCAGCCAGTCATGAAATGAGGAATGTTAAAATCCTACAGCAAATACAACTATAAAGGCTTGAGCTCTGCGACGGCTAAACGCTTTCCATGGATGGTTGAGAAGTGAGATTCACATTTTACTCCTCAAATAAATGTTAGCTACGGACACAACTCCAATGTTCCACTACCTGAGGAGGGCAGGACGGCGTTGAAGCATATCTGGAATTGAAGAGTAACTCACACTCTCGATTTCCGCTTTGGCCCCCTCATTCAAAACATGCTCGATCTGCCACAAAAAAAATCCAACAATAAATATTAATTTTGGGAATGGAACAAAGGTCATTTTTGAGGCTTTGCCCGACTATTCTTTTATATTCAGTAGCCAAACTTTCATTTGACTCCTAATGCCACTTTCTATTATAGTAAATTTTGAGGAGGTACCACCCCACCTCTCTCACAGGTAGGACCCTGCAACTACAGATATATTCACTCTATACTTATAAATACTTTATTCTATACTTGGACCTATTACGTTGTGAAACACAATACTGTACATAACACTTGATAAGAGTATGTGTGGACTACTACTAAATGTCCAGAAAAGGTCAGATCTACAGCTACGGCTTAAGAGAAACACAACAGAGAGATACCAGAAGGAGATAATCTACTTTATGGTCATTAGATTATTCTTGGCTTAACCAGAAGTCTATTACCTGTTTCTGTACATATCTGGGATCAGATTGCTAATGCTTACGTCATGTTATAAATTTTCTTTATTCTGTATTCTCCTACTCTGAAACCCTTATAACGAACAGTTCCTTCCCCCACTTGTCATTTATCACTTAGTTTGATAAATTGATTCAATTTATTAAAATTACTGATAACGATGGAAATGAATTCTCAGACATTAAAAGTTTTTACCTTGCATTTTCCGTAAATTTCAATAAATTACAAAAATGTGTGTGACATTTTAAATTATGATTCCTTTTCTCTGTTCTGCAAGGTGAACAGACTGATTAAAGGTTAGTGTGCACAGATTTGTGTGTGTCTGAGTCGTTGTGTCGCTGTCTGTGTGTGTTTTTGGTCTACTGTCTTGGTGGAGACCAAATATCCCCACTAACAGAGTAAAAAATGGAAAAAGCATATTTTGTCATAGGGGTTAGGTTTAGGGTAAAGGTTACAACACATTTTTGTGTGTGTTCTTAGTGTGTGCTGTGTATTGAACACATCTGTGCATATTTGTGTGCATTTATGTTTTTGCCCTCACTGAAGCTGTACCATCGGGCAGTATTTCATGAATCCCACTGTTTCAAACCTTGGTGAGAAATATCTAAGGACAACAGACAATACAGTAAGTACAAATCATGGAATCCTTAAATCAGGATTTATGGAAAACCTAATAATTTAGGTGAAGGTGAGTTTGCATATCTGGTGCAGGGAGAGACAGTAAAGCAATGAATGAGCGTTGATGCTTCCCGTCTGCTCCTCAATCAGCACACATACCTTTAAACACACACACTCACCCTCCCTCACTCCTTCGCGCACTCTCCTCCACCTCAGCTAGTTTACTGCAATGCGCCAGCAGCAGTTAGAACCGGTCAGTGCAGCTACCATGGGTGAGAGAGATAGGGGGGGGATGTAGAGAGGGAGAATTAGGGTGAGGGGGAAAAAAGCAGAGGAAAGGAAGGAATTGGGAAGCAGGAGGTGGAGAGAGAGAGAGAGAGAGAGAGAGAGAGAGAGAGAGAGAGAG
>JACXGM010004372.1:0-38288 GCA_016801145.1 Umbra pygmaea | reverse complement strand
CCACTACTTCCCCTTTATCAACTCGCGCACCATTTCCCCTGTGACATCAGTAACACCCATAAAATCCCTAGCAGCACCCGCCACTACATTAATCCTCGCATTCCGTCCCTTAACCTGACTACACACATTCACCGCACTACACAAAAACGCCAAAAACTCAACCCTGCCCACCACCAGTGAATCCTTCCCAACTACAGACTCATGCTTACACTTCTCTGACAACACCACCCTATGAACACCCACACCGTCCTCCGACACCGGTCCTACAACCATCTCCTTCTCCACCTGCACACCAACACCAAGTCCCCCCATTCTTCACACCAATTCCACATACGTGACCCCATCCACCACCTTATCCCGCTGTGCCTCCGCCGAGTTCTTCTGTACCACACACCCCCCCAAACGCAGCACTGTGCTCCCCACCACAATTACCTTGTCCCCTACTCCACACTTACCATACTCATGCACACCCCCACACCTACCACACCTACCATTCCCTCTGCACACAGCAGCTACATGCCCCATACACTGACAATTAAAACACCTCAGTGGCGGTGGCACATATTCCCTTACATAAAAACTAAGATACCCTAAGTGCACCCTACTCGGCAACGGCCCTCCAAACTCCAACAACACTGTGGGACTCACCTTATCTAAACCCAGTGCCCTACTGCCCAACCATCTCGCACCCAACACAACCCCACTTGACACCACCTCTCTTAACTCCTCCATAGAAATATCCTCCGGAACACCCGTGATCACCCCTCTCACCTTCACAGCACTCCCGGGCACCATACACTTCACCTTACCCCCATTCAACACCTCCATCTTCAGCAACTTATCCCTCTGAGCCACACTACCCACTACAATAAGCACCCTACCACCCCTCAAACACCTAGCATCCACAACTCTACCAACCTGATTCCTAATCGCCGTCGTGAGCGACACTGGGTGCAACATCTGATGTGTCGGGGCCAAAAACACCACAACCACCTTAAACCCCCGCTCCCCACCACTCTGTGCCGACCCTTCACCCTCTCCCGAACTACTCTCCACTCCCTCTTTCTTCCTTGCCCGCTTCTTCTTCCGATGCCCAAAATGTGACTCCTCAAACCCCATCCCCCCACTATCAACACCCACACTTTCACCTGAACTCCCCACCATGCCGACCTCACTTACCGCACCGCCGTCGCGACCCGCCATCTCACCGGCAGCCAGCCTGCCCCCGCCTCGCCCTACTCTCCCATGCAGCAAATCCAGAGCTATAATCTCTGCCCTCTCCTGCTCATACTCTGTGGCAGTAGATCCCCACGAGGATGCCATGCACCCCCGTTCCGGCTCGCCTACTCGCATCCTGTCTTCAACCAGATCTCTGACATGCACTTTAAACTGTGAGACAGGTGTGTGCCTTTCCAAATCATGTCCAATCAACTGAATTTACTCCAATCAGGTTGTAAAAACATCTCAAGGATGATCAGTGGAAACAGGATGCAATTGAGCTCAATACTGAGCGTTGGGGCAAAGGCTGTGTATACTTTTGTACATGTGCTTTTTTACAGAGATCCAACCACAGAAAACAAGCCGTGTCATTACCACTTCAAGTCCTGAAAACCCTCAGATCAGTATAGATGAATATTAATTCTGGGCGTTAATTTGGTGGGACAAGATGCACACGTGTGCAAAATTTAGTGTAGATTGTGATTTAGAAAGGAAATCCAACGTGGGATGTGTGCACACTGTTTTATGAATCTGAATACCTGTGCGCATGCACTTCCTGTGTTTGGTTCGTACCCATTTTCAAGTGAATTCTACGTACATTTTTATAAACGAGGCCCCTAGTCTCTAGTCTTGCCTGGTAGTCTCCTGATCTCTAGCCTCCCCTGGTCTTTGTTTCTGTAGTTTCTCATGATCCCTTGGTTTCTCCTGGTCTCTAGTCTCCCCTGGTCTCTAGTCTTCCCTGGTCTCTTGGTTTCTCCTGGTCTCTAGTCTTCCCTGGTCTCTTGGTTTCTCCTGATCTCTAGTCTCGCTTCATCTCCATTCTATCCTGGTTGCTAGTCTCTGCTTGTCTCTCGTGGACTCTAGCCTCCCCTGGTCTCTAGGTTTCTAGCATCTTTCCTTGCCTCTTCTAGTTATTTCTTTGACATTAGCTGCATTCCTAATCTACAAATTCAAAACAGCTTTCCCATTTCAACCACAGTGCCAAGCCAGAAAGGAGGTCAATACATGACTATCACAACCAACCCAGCCCTAAATCACATGAAATACGTTCTGAGGGAACTATTTTGTAAAACCCGAAATATGTGAAATATGAACGTATGAGAGGGTCAATTACGTTTGTAGGGAACTAAATTGAACACTCGAATAACTAAATGAACATATGAATCATGACGTAGTATGTAAATAGCATAGTTTTTGCTAGGGTGGAGGTCGGGGATGGTGGATGGGCGTATAAATCTGCGACTTGCATGCCAGTGTTCGCGAGTTCAAATCCAGACCGGCACTTCGTGTGTGTTTTGTTCTACATTGCTTGCGTCATGCAGACAGGCGGTTGTCGTTTTTTGTAATGTTAACCCTAACCTTAATTCTAACCTTAACCTCGGTACCTTCATATTTAACCTTAACCCAGCCGCGGTCGGTGGATCTTAATTGGGGAGGACGGGCTCGTATTACGCTCAGAACCGGAGTGAATGGAATGTGTGCAAATCAAAAAAACAATTGGTTTTGTTCATTACGCACCATTCCATTCACTCCGGTGCCGAGCGTAAAACGAGCCCGTCCTCCCCAATTAAGATCCGCCAACCGCGGCTGCCTTAACCGTTAGCAACCTCATGCCTAACCTTAACCGTTAGTATCCTCCTACCTATAACCTTAACTGTGAATGTTGCAATATAATTTGGAACGCTATGGAGTGTATGGAATGTGTGGAATGTTCTCGCATCAATCCGCTAAGCGAAATGTACCGGAGCAACGTAATTGAACCTACAAATATAGCCTAATAACGAAACGTGCAGTTCAAACGTAAAAAACCTAAATATGTTGGCATATAACGTAATTCAGGATAATTCAACTATTCAAAATAGTTTCCTGAGAACGTAATTTGGGAGAAATTCTGAGATGTACGGTTGCAGCCAGCAACCACACCATACCATCATTCTACTGTCACAGCTGATATAATATGGACAATAATCCAATGTTTAGCTCTTTAAATAGATGAATCTGTTCCAGAAGACAGTGAAAACATGCAGTAAGATGACATTATCTCACAACTTCCAAACCACCTAAACAGAAGCCTGGTTGACCAAAAACATTGCTTCCTGTTTGATTACTCTAACTTCAGACAAATAACAAAGATGTCAGATTAGCCCTGATAAGGTCTGAAAGGATGTTTTAGTAGTTTTATGAATAAATTGTTATAAAGGAGAATTGTTTTTTATTCCAGCTACATCAGTGATAACCACATACCAGATTAAAACCACAAATACACATTAAAATAAAACTGAATGAATTGTCTTTATCATTTCTTCATTTATTTAATTAATTCATGCTATTATAGTGGTCTAGCCCATCCAATCCGCTGTGCATCGATTTATTTCCGGTGGGTGGATATTTGTGAACACCCCCCTTTCCCAACAAACCCACGCTATGTCTTTATCGACCATCTCTGTATTTATGACATCTGGACTGCCTGTGTGGGGAGATGGAATGGAGATTTCATTGAATGGAGAGGGGGTAGGTTGTGAGGGGGTTATGTGCTATTTACGATGGAGGAATGGTTGAGGGTGTCAGTCTGACAGGATTGTGGAGGCCAGAGGATGACAAGGACTGCTCTAAACAAATGGCAGTCATCGATACACAGAACTCCCATCAAAGGTTCCAGCAACAGTGGTGTCAGATGGAGGGAACACTCTGCAGGCCTGTCATTGAAACACTTCAAGGTTAAGAGTCAGACAAACACACACACATTTCATTTTACTTGTGAGAACATTCTTCGGACCGTAAATGTTATTGGAAATTCAAATTTTTCTAACGCTTATACTTAGCCCTAACACTAACGTTAGCCCTAATCCTCACCTTAACGCCCCTCAATCTGAACTTGAATGCCTAAACTTAGGTGTACCTCTAACTATAAACCTCATTATAACCATACCTACACTACCTCAGGTTTAAAAAAGGCATTTATTAACGTGAGGACCACACAACTGAAGATTACTATGGTCACTTTGCGTTTGAGAACATTGTGTTCTCACATGTATACTGTAGCAATACACAAGCTTGCACACACAATAACACACAGAGTATACCCAAACACACACACGCACGCTTGATATTTACCTTCAGAAATATTTATGCATTTTCAATTTAGGTCAATTTCCTCCTGTTTGTGATCCTGTTAATTTTTTTTTGCAATTTCATTTTAAATTACAGACCTCTGACCTTGTAAATATTCCCGGTAAATTAGATTTACAAAAAGGTATTCTACTCACCATCTCGCTTGCTGCTAGAGAGCAGATTCTATTTTAATCACAGTTTTTCCCTGAGCTGACAATGAGAAACACAAACAAAGGAAAATAGATTTTTTCATACACACATGCACGCACGCATGCATACACTCGTACAGTAACTCACAGCTCATCAATCTCTTAGAGAGCTTATGCCCATACTGGCCCTCTGACCTACAGAGGGGAAAAAACTCAGTGTGATCTAAGGAGGAGCCACTGGCCACATTCCAGTCACACATTACTCCATACAGTACAACAATTTCAACCAAGTAAAACCAGTGCAATGTACACAACATACTGTATGTGTCATACTCAGAAACCATACACTATAAAGTGAATGGGGTATCATTTGGGATGAGATAAAATATTGCATGGTATAAATAAGTAGAACAGGATAATATCGAGCCCGTTTTAATCCAAGTAGGGTATGCACTGTCCTACTGGGTTCACTTAAATAATGCTAATCCTTAATCATTGATTTCATTGTAACGTGTCATCATTTCCATTGATTGATGGCCAGACCCCCAGTGCTACAGAAATAAGAGACTTTTAGCCAGATTAAGTCTGTAATTAAATGGCTGAGATACTTCTGGTTTTCTGCCAGACTGAAGACATGGACAGACACTCGGGATGATGTGCCCAATTTCCAACATAAAGAACCCGGGTGTCGATCTGTCTTTGTTAAGTGTCTTGTACTTCATTCACTTACACAAAAACCCTCAGACAATTTCAGGCTCTATCACACCTTCAAACCGTGGTGCACAGTGGTCTTTTCAAAGGAAAAAAACTTAAAGTACAGAAGTCAGACCGATTCCATGGAGGGTCTAAGTGTACGCTGGTTTTAAGTTTTTCCATGCAGTTGGTGCCAAATTAAGACCTAGACAACCAGGTGAGGTAATATCCTAACAAATCAGTCAAATACAAGAGTGAACAACCTGCAGACACTCAGCCATCCGTGGAACCGGTTTGCCACCTGTGCCTTTAAGATGTTGTGATGATGTTGAGATTAATGATAACACATCCCTGTCTAATGCCATCTGTTGTTCTGGAGATCCAACTATATGAATATGCTAAATCACAATGGATGGAAAAGGTGCCTATATAATATATTCCTTGTTTGGGTTGTAGGCATATTCCTAAACTCACATAACAGATGGTGTTTGACGTATGACACTTGAGGTTTGACAAACTTTGATTTCCACTGTTACTTCAGAGTGAAATGTAACTTTGTGCCTTTCATGGTGCAAATCCCTTTATGTTTCTGTCACATCTACAGAGTAAAGCTCCAGCACCCCTGAATGGTGTGATACAGTAACATTTAATGGCTGCCCTGTTGGTCTACAACAGTTATTATACACACTTTATTTTCCATCGTAACATTTGAACAACAGTATTGCACCCCGGCGCCACATTTCGAAAGGTTCTGACGGTCGTGCTTGGCTGCTTGGGTAGTGTGATGATGATCCCCCCTGAAGCTCGGCTGCTTTGGTCTGGGCCCCGTGTGTAGTGCCATGTCAGAGGGAGGGAGTTAAACTAAGGATCAATAGGGACCATCAATTCCCCAGTGCTCGTGATTCATATTGATTTAGTGTTTGGGACCTAGTATCAGCTCTGGGAAATGACCAAAGACCAGGACTTACATCCTAAATTATATGCTATTCCCTACATTGCATTTCTTTTTAACACAGGTTAACAAGGCTACGCTTAGAAGTAGTGTATATAGAGACTATATAGAGGATATACTGCCATTCAGGACCCATGCATATTGTCTCACTTCCTCATCTCATTGATATCCCATTGGAGGGGAAAGACTTAATCTCTCCTTCCATGTCAGAGCCACCAAACCGAGCTATACAGGAAATGCCTTATTGTCTAGTCATGCTTTTTCTTTACATGCTCTGAACTATCCAATGTCATCAAATTTACAATGGCACAGTGAGGATGCCAATTTGTGACCTTGTCAAACAGTAATTAAAACACCAAACTACATTAAAGGACTAACGCAAGCAGCAAAACATCAAAATGGAGTTCCTAGACAGCCAAAGTAATTATTAGCTTCACTCTCTCTTCGTCCTTATTTACTTCTTCTCTCCAGCCAACCTCCCCCTGTACATCAATCACCACGTCTCCTGTGTGCTCAGAGAAGCTGTACACCTGGGCCCTTTGAAGAGAGGGACGACAAGGGACGAGGCTTACAGCTCCAACAGGTTAGAGGCGTGTGCTTCTGGAGGTGGGGTGGGTGGGTAGGGCAGACCTGAGGACATCGGCTGAAAAGTTAAGACACCTTTGTCAGAGTAGCAAGACATGCCTGAAGGTGACTTGTGTTGACTTTAACACTAGGCCTGGGAATGAGGAATAATTCAGGAAGCTCAGAAACCAACCTAAGCAGAGAGGATGTGAAAGGACAGCAAGAATGCAACTAAGAGGACAGAATGTGAGCATTAGAGGGAAACTGTCAGGATTGTTAGAACAAGTGTAGCATACAGTTGAAAGAATGCCGAGCTGAGGTCAGTATCTGAAAGTGACATCCATTTAGTAGATGTCAGAGTTTCCTCTGCTTGCTGCAGGCATTAGATATACTCATTGTTTCATTAGAATGCATGTCAATCTCTTGATATTAAATGACCTGTTTTGGCAAAAGATATTACAATGATGGTAAAAAAAATTCAAAGGACGAAAAAGGATGACATTCAGATCTATTGGTGTACGTTCGCTTTTCCTCAACCTTCTCTCTACGTACGAATCAGCAGATGCCCTTTTATCATGTTGTGTATATGATGCGAGGCCTTGGGATTTATTCTAATGTATTCTTTTTTTTACGTTTGATACTCCTCAGCTCTGTCATCCGTGCTGTCACGGGTCGCTAGTGAAGTAGTGGTGGTGTGTGCATGTTGTGCCTTTATCTGAGAGAAAATTGGGTGAAGGTTGGGTAAATGGTTTTCCCACCTCAACATTAATTAACCTGAAAAAACTGCGTCGTATCCATGCCTGCCTCAGTGTCATCTTCACACATTTCTCCCAGAGGACTTCGTCACCTCAATGCTACCTCTGTAACTTAAACTGTGGAGGAACAAAGACCGAAAAATTTGGTAACAGCATGGGAGGGAAAAAGAGAAAGATGACAATTACCCAGATCTACGCTTCACAATGGTCTGTCGTGGTGTTCCGCATTTTGTTCTACAGTTCTGTTCTGTCCTGGCAGTTCCATTTGACTGCCCCATTTTCAAGGTGAAACGACAATCCCGGATGAAAGATAGATGAGTTCCTATAGATGGGTACTTGCACTGTCTCACCTTCACAAGTTAGAGGATAGACATTCTTCTTCACTGCAAGTTTTTTTCCCCTTCGTCTATATTAGGAGGAGGAAAGTCACAGTGCACGTCACCGCGTGACACCACTCCAATCCCAGGCAAATCGGGAATGTCAGATTGTAAGGGTACACTCACTGTCAATGCACAAAAATGGGACCAATACTTGAGATTTATGTTAAGTTCTAGCTTTAAACATTTCCTAGGTTGCGTTATTAAACAGTTTAACTCTATGTACGTGGAAAGGTATTTTTCTGAAATTATAACTATTCTTATAAAGATGTATGCTGGCTGGCCAAACATTTTACACTTTTTCAACTGGAATTATAATATCTTACGAATTGCACACAGCTGTCTTGGGGGTGTTAACAAAATGGGTGATGTAACACACAAAGTGTATGACCTACATGAAAAACAGGGACCTAACGAGCACCACTTTCACAACCACTGCATGAAAATCCACTAGAAACCCAAAGAGCACCTCAAATGTCTTTAGTATTCTCCTCTGAAAAAGAAGTGAATAAGTCAAAGAGACAGGAGAGTTCTGTCAGAGAGGGACTAGAAGCTGACTGATTGCCAGTTGACAGCTGAGAGTCAGTCCTAATCTTCTGTGCCCCCCCATACCACAAATCGTTGTAGGCGTGATGGCCTAGTGGTTAGCACTGTGGCCTCACAGCAAGAAGGTTCTGGGTTCGAACCCCAGTCATCCCAGGCCTTTCTGTGTGGAGGGACTACAGATGGAAATTAGCATCTATATTATTTAGCGTCTGGAAATTAGCATCTATACTATTTACAGTCTTTACAGAAGTGTAAGATTGTTGATTAATGTGCACTGTCCCAAGTAAATAAATAAACAATATCCAATCACCCCTGTTTAGCACTATAAATCCACCACAGCCAAATGACTCATACTCCCTGCATGTCATACTAACAGTTTGGAGGGCCTCTACCACCCCAGGGATCCCAATACCTAAACAAGTGCCTGAGGGCCAGAGCTTTGATTAGTCAGGGACTCAGTGACAGTCCAAGAGTAGGAGTCTCTTTGGCCAACATTCAAATTGCCATTTGGCACGTGAGATGAAGCACAGGAAATGGAATTGAAGATTGCAATTGGTACTCAGGGTATGATAGCCTCTCTTGGGGTGAGTAAAACAGTATTGAAACAGTTATGAGCTTCATGTGTGTGAAAACGCTACGGCTTCCTCTGGAAAAAAATGTCCTGGTTGAGATGGTTTTCTGCTTAGCTAGTACTGAACAGAGAACTAATTAGTCACTATTAACAATAATGTTATTGAAGATCTACCGGAGACGCAACCATATCTACTGCGATCCATCTCAATGTCACTGAAGGGATTTTCGCTGGGGCTTTGAAACAGTTTTCAATACATATTTACTGTTAGAAGCTGAGCTGAAGGCAGGCTATAATCACAAAGAAACCGGTTGGCATTTACTACTGTGAGAACATTTCGTTACCCATCCAGGGACACGGAGATCCAAAGCTATTCATCTGAATGACAGGAAATTAAATAACGCAATTATGTTATGAGACATACTGTTGGGTCAAATCTACCCCTTAAGAAAACAGCCTTAAAGATGCACAATGTATTTATTTTTTGCTACATTTTAGCCAGTAAACTGGCACACATGAATCCACTCATGAAATTGTGTATCAAATTGTGTACCACTATGCATTGCCCATTTAGTATAATACGAAATCTCATGCAATTGGTATGCTTAAAAAAACCTGGAATGTATTTTTAAGGCACAGATGGTCTTACGAGTGCTGTATGTGTGTAAATGTGATATATGAACGTGAGTGTTTCTGAACTGTGCTGACCGCAGGCTACCTCATTGCATGTATCAGAATACTGCTACAGGCAAGGATATCCTCACAAGGTTACACGTTCTACCAGCAAAGTACAATCTAGCACTCTGGTACATACAAACCACAATCCAATTTTAAACACAGAAAAAAAACCAATGTGGTCTGTTTACACATGGTTAACGTTTGCCCCTCATAAACAGCCGTTGTTAGACTATCAACCTGATAATTGGCAAGATAAGTAGGTAGCATCACCACAGCACATATCAGACACCTAAAATAAATTGTAATATGAGAAAGGAAGTTGCTTTAATATCAATGTGTTCTCCGGTGTACCATATACAACACAAATGTGTGGAGGGAAGTGTCCTCTGGAAAACAGGCTGTTTTTTGACCTTTCCATAAAGCTGGTCTTGGCTGACAAGTTTCTGAAATTCCAGGCACTTTTGTCATGCCTGAACAGCTTTGGATATTGGTGCAGGCAGGCATTGCTTGTGTTTGGAAGCCAGGGACACATACAGCAGCACGTGGCCTTCAGATTGCAGACCTACATACTAATCCAACGGCTAGCATTGCAAGTAGGTGGTGCTCCCGCTCACGTGCAGCCTAGCCGTGTAGAAAAGGCACCATTTGTATGTGAGTGCCAATGCACCTAGCAACCTTTGTAAAGTTTAAATCCTATTTCAATTAAATTCTATTTGTGGAGTCCAATAAAGCATTTAAAACGTGGGTTTGTTAAATAACATGACTACCAGTGTAACTGCCACGGCGGTAAACAGGATTCAAAGGGTCCTTGGCGGGTAGGAGCAAAGCCTGTTTAGACTTGCTCTTCACACTCACTCACTGTACGAACACATCCCCCATTAATCCAGCAGGGAATCCTCTGTTTTCTGTAATCTGCTAATCCTCACGCTCTTCAAAGACCCTTCCAGATTAGGGGACTGGTTTCCTGTTTATCACACCGAAATGGAAATGGCTTTCTACTAATCAAACATCCCTCACAGGTAAGATGGAGACATTAACATTTTACAGCCACACACTCACACATGCAACACACAAAAACACACCCGCAGCTGATATTTGAGGATATGAAATGACTAGGATTACTAATAGCCACTGAAGGGTGAAGCAGGGACGGGCAACGTTTTCTAATCACTGCCACACTCCGACTGAGATGGCGCGGCCTACTTCTAAAACAACTTCAGTGAAAGAAGACACACGAAAACCCTGACCTACTTCAGAAATCGAGCCCGTTTTCTCCCCTTAATGCTTAGCACACAGGAAAAAAGATAAAAACAATTTAACAACCAGCCCACAACACTTATTTTCTCTCCCGCAATGGATTACGCAAAAACACGCACAAACAGACAAACACACAAACAATTTCATAAAAAAGAGATTCAAGATGAAAATAAGAGGCAACGACTTTGTTTGGACAGATTCATTCTCTTATCACTCATCCGACCCATCTCCTGGTCATGAACACCAAATCTGTTCCATTAGCGGTAGCCATAGCTATTGCAAAAAAAGCCAATTGGTGAGGCTTCCCACATTCTAGCCATTTTATTTCTTCCTCAAGAATCTGGGGAAAGACGGTCCGCCAGCGCGCCAAACTGCATCCTGCTCACGAATAATAATAGTCTCTTGATAAGCGTTTATCTTTTGAGAAGAACAGGGGGGATGAGTACAACTCCAACCCCCTCCAGCCTGCTAGCTGTCAGGCCCTGGATCTCCTCCCTCCTGGCCTGCCTCATCTGGGCCAGTTCCCCTAACAGGACGTCCTCTCTCTGCTGGAGCTCTCTGATCAGCGAGGACGCCTGGATCTGAACCCTGGCCATGCCAGCCTCCCTCCCTGGCAGCACAGCCCCATCACAGGCTACAGGGCCTATGGTCTCCAGCCTGCGGGGCTGCTGGCTCGAACGGGGCTGTGGCACCCGCAGCATTGGCCTGTATGCAGTGTGGTCAGATGGGGAGGTTGAAGCGTACGACTCAGCCAATGCCCGCAGCTTCAAAGCCACTCTCCTCTCAATCTCCTCCAGCTTCTCGACATCTGGTACAGTACGCCACGCTTTTCTGCTCTGAGGTGAAAAAAACAGAAAAATTTAGACCAAACAATTCAGTTAAATTAATTACGGACTAACTCGTCCAGTTTATCATCGAAGATGATTACTTTGTACCAAAATGTTTCTGTCTATTGAAAATGCATTTCGGCTAGTATTCGGAAGCATTTCATTAGCACTGATGACTCTCGTGAGGGGGGAATGTGTGCATGTTGTCAATGTGAGTGCATTAGCATGTAATAATGGGCAAGAAGTTGGCAGATATTTCGATCTAGCTGCACATTCTCCCACATTCTAATGTGGTTATATTAATCTAGCCTATATTATGAGGTGACCTGGATGTCCTGATACAGCCCCTGGTAATAACCCAGCTGTATCAGTGTAATGACTTAAAAAATGTGGAAGCGAGCCTAGCGAAAACCAATGAGCAAATAGGCAATACAGCATAATGAAATGCAACGTCGGGAACAAAAAGCGCAGATTTAGCCATTCAGAGTCCAAATGAAAGAACTCAATTTGAGAAAAAAAGCCACTTCAACTGAGAAAGAGATTCCTGAAAATAGTTTCCCAACAAGCACCAGAGAACTGGGGCACAGCTTGCCATGTGACGCTCACTCCCACTGCCCCACCCCCCCCCCACTCCACAGGATGTTGCTCACTATGTTCTGACAAACAGCCAAACAGCAGCAGAATGGCGACCTGGGGCCCAAGCTCTTCTGTGGGGTAAAGGGTGCGGCCTGCCTGTCCACTGTTCTGTAATGTGTTTACCTGGGTAGTGAGGGTTTCTCTGGCATCCCTCAACTCTGTCTGCAGCCTCTGGAGAAGACCGTCCGACCGTTCTAGCTTTCCCCTCTCCTGGTCACCGTGGGAACGAGACCTATCGACCACCTGGTGCACAGGCGTCATGTCTTCCACGGTGTCTTCACTTCTCTGGTCTGAGAGTTGGCAGTCCAGCACACTGTCCTTAAGGGGGAGGAGGGAGAAAACAACAGCTGATAATGCATGACGCTGGGCGGGAGCGTATTAATTTCAACCCCTCAAGAGTTCTGTTATTAAAAGAAACGTGAATTTCATCGACAAATGAGAAAATGAAAACCCGAGTCCTGTTTGATCTCGATACCGTGTTGAATGTAATAAACCCTTGATTTTCCCCTCGGCCCCCCCCCGCCCGACCTCCACCCCATTTTCTCTCTCCCAGCTGCAATCAGGAGCTTTTGTGGGAATCAGACTTCCTGTGTAATTGCAGCTCTCATCCAATATTGATCCGTGTGGGTCTAGTGCTAATCAACAGCCCAGCAGCCTTCATGCTACAAGAGAGGTCAGGCATAGCCAAGGCACACACTTTGTCCAAAATGGCACTTTGTTGCCAGTACGCTGCACTCCATATACGGGCCTGAGTAGTAGTGGTAGTGCACCAAGAGGAGAATAGGGTTCCATTTGGGATGCACTGCAAACACCAGGAAAATGAATGAACTCCATACAGGCTTTGGGAACACTGTCTCCTCACTCTGCCTCTAGCAGATAAGGAGACATTTTAGGCCTAGTCTTAAGGTTTCATCTATTCAATAAAGACTAGTCTTTTAGGTTTAATGGACCAACGCTGCCTCCAGTAAAGATTGGAATGACGGTCATTAATTCACATTTGAGCTACGTCAAAGCTCAGGAGTTATTACCAAATATTTTAAGAAAAGTCAAACTTTTTATTTCTATTTCATTAACTTTTATTTATATAGGAAAAACAGTTGTGCCCTGTGATAAACGTGATAAAAAAACACCAGCCAAAGAACTAAAACAGAATACAAATAAAAACGTACAATGAAATTCAAACAAAAACTTCACAGTTAACAAAAGAAAGTAATGTAAAAAGACATTTAAATTGGCCAAAAGTGGTCCAAAGAAGGAAAAGTGGTGACAGGGTCATGGGCAGCCAAGGCTCATTGATGCTGGTTCTGATAGAAAGGTGTCAGAACACAGTGCATTGTGTATGGGGCTGCTGTTTTAGTGGCAAAAGGGGGACCTATATTAGGCAGATGGTCATAATGTTATGGCTGATCGGTGAACAAACTATTTACTGCACATCCATACTAAAATAAGGGGCCTAAAAATAGTTTTGCAATCACAACATTTCCGGACTGTAGCTTTAAATTTTCTCTATCTTTCCATGAGTGTGAGGCATGGTATTCAAACGTAGGGAAGTAAATGTCACGACTCCAGAGGCAACAATCAGGACATGTTACATTTTTCACCAGAAACGTAAGGGCCGTGCTACAAAGCAGACTAGACCTGCTGAGGATTTAATAAAGCTTGCCAGCCTCGCATTCCAGCTCACGGTTCGTCTGCATTACAAATGGGAATAATGCTTATCCGCCTGCCGCTAACTCTAGCAGTCTTCTGTAGTAATTGCATGGTAGTCTAACACCAAACTCTTCATTGAGATGCTGAAATGCCAATCCGTGGGCAAGTTATGCCTTGGCTCTATTTGCATTTCTGATGTAACCAACATAAAAAAATTATCTTTCGAATTCAGCAAGCTATGCTGTGAAGTAGCGTATTTGATGTGCAGTCTTTCTTTAATTACATATCATTAATGTCATCTTTGATGTGCCTTCCCAGGCTTATCAATGCACAAGCACCTTTTGCCCAACTGCTATTAACAGAAAAGTCAGTAAAAAGTTTTTACAGTGTGATAATTCAAATGCCATCACGCCACTACTAAATGTGTAATGGGGTTGTCATTATATACCAAACATGGTATAATCTGTAAACATGTCATATTTTTGACTTATATAGAGTTGTGTAGAAGTAGACTAAAGTATTGTTTTGAATGAGTAGGAACATTCCTATAAAACCGCAAGCTGGTGGCAAACTTGAAACTTTTAGATTTAGAGACATCTAATTTGCTATGCAGAAGCTCGGCCAGTGCTAATGGACTTAAGTCTCACAAACAATTTAATTTTGAAAATGCCTGATGTCAACAGTAAGATTCATCATACAACCAAATGTTGTGACATAAATGCATATTAAAGCTAGAGAAAAAACACATACCATTCCATTGTCTCCCTTCTAGGTTAATTGGTGGAGGACAACTGATTAAAACAGACCTGTCACTGAAATGGTGGGGATTCTGACGGGTGGAAAAAATCTGACTTCATTCAGAAAAAGCTAAGTAAGCTCCCAGATAATGTGCCCTGAAGCAGGTGAGTTTTAAACATTTGCTGTGGCATTCAAACACTTCTTTAAGTGGTGTCAAGGGACCTAACGTGGGCCAAAAAAAACATTCCCACAGCAGCACAGAACTGCCACCAACCATCTGCCTCTGCCAGATCAGCATGACGCAACAGGAACTGGGATTGGACAGGCCAAGTAATGATTTTCCAAAATAGTGCAGTGTTGGAGATGGCATGGCCATGGGAGATGCTTCTTCTTGTTTCTAACTGACAGCAGTGGAACTAAATGTTGTACTGCACCATCATCATTATTATACACTGGTTTGTGGCTCAAATTCATGGATGTTCCTCATATTGCACATTAACATTCAACTGAACAATAACCACATGTCTAAGTGTGTGCTTTATTTACAGCCATGACAGAAAGAATTTATGCCCTTCCACTTTTTCAAAAACTCTAGATTTCCTCTGAACTAATTTGAATTTGAAAAAACTATTTAGTATTCATCATTATGTATTTCAATAAAACATAATGTTTGCTTTTGATTTGATTTGACATAACATCTTGCTTAAAAAGAATATTAAAATGGCAGGGACAAAGACATTGGGACCCTTAACCTAATATTTCGTTGCATCGCCCATGGAGACAATAAATGCAATCAAACGGTGTCTGAATGAGATTTATACACATCGACTGGTAGTTGGCCTTCTCTTCTTGTGCAAACTGCTACAGCTCTCAGGTTTGATGAGTGCCTTTTCCAAACTGTGAGACCACTTCGGAGGGAGGGGTCCGCGTGGCGTAGTGGGCTAAGTCGCTGCATTTCAGGCCAGTCTAAGTCATGATAGTCAGTGGTTCGAGCCTGACCATGGGATCTGACTTCCCCCTGACCTCCGACACGAGGCAGCACAAACTGGCATAGCGCTGCCTGGGATTTGGGTTAGATAAATCTGATTATCTATCTTGCCACGTCGCTCTTTAGCAACTACTGCTGTCCAGATCGGGCACCTGTAATTTAAATATCGGAAGTATATTTGGTGAACGTAATCATCCTATGTACGATTTGACTAAAGGCTTCCATGATGGATGAGCAGTGCGAAAACCAGTAATGCGTTGGGCAGTTTTTACCACCCTCTGCAGGGTGGGAAATAAACTTTTTTGTCCACCAGCCACAGATGCCACTTAGATTTTTTTTACCAGACACTTTTTCCCCAATTCAAATACATAAAAGAAAATGCACTAGCATATTCTATATTGCTTGAATAGATAAAATTCATTATGAATTCATGTCTTATTAATATAGGTAAATTACGAAAGGGTTATTTAGTGAAGACAAGTCTGAGGTGATTCATTTTCAGATGATTGACAAATTGTGCTAATCTGTGTGCTTATTGTATGTCCTACTACTACTTTTAGTCAGCTACTTTTAGATCACTCATCCAACAGTAGGCAGTTTCACCTTTGGGAGGTGTAAAACTTTGCTGTTGTAACACCTGACCTATGCCACAATATTTTATTTGACATTTGTAAATTCATTTTCTAATAATCTGTAAAGAAAATAAATCTGGGATTACTAATAAAATAATCAGAGCATTGATTAAATCATTTACATTTACATTTTAGTCATTTAGCAGATGCTCTTATCCAGAGGGACTTACAGGGGCATTCTTCCTGGAGCAACTTAGGGTGAAGTGCCTTTTTGCCCAAAGACATAACAACATTTGGCACAGCAGGGAATCTAACCAGCAAACTTCAAACTACTAGTCGGACTCCCTAACCACTGAGCCATCTGACCCCCCATTATCTCCCATCAAAGCTGCAAGTAGATGCTTCTTCAATAATGAAACCAAACATAATACAACATTAAATATAATGAGATAGGGTGAATTGTCCTAAAGTGGGACACTGCCTAATGTACGACAACAAAGGTCTAGTGTTAGTAAGTCCCCCATAAATAAAGGAATGTCAGTGAACATATCGCAATGTCACAAGTCTAAAATGCAAAAATTGTCCCACATTAGGGCAAATCACCTTACCATATTATGGCCAAGTAAGATTCTTGAAATAGATTTCGTTGTTAATAAACTAAGTTACACTTGAGAAGATGGACAGTGCACGTGTAAATGTCTCTGGCAAAACGAAAGCGGCGTTTATCAGAATCCGATCATAATAGCAGACTAAATGATTGATTTGAGTGACAGCAGAATCATCCAATGAGCGTTTAGCATTCCATGCTGTATGTGTGTGTTTTACTTTTTCAGATCATGGAAAATTACAAAAAAATTTATCATAATCACATTAACTTCCTCAAATCTGTAATTATACATGTTTTGACCTTGATATTTTCTACATTGACTTAATCTAGACTACTTGGGCTTAATAGTGAGAATGAATTAGATTTGTTTTTCTTCTGTACCGCGTTATTGGTACCGCAGCGGTCTTTGAGCGCAAGGCTGCAGTTCTCACTGACTAGCTCCACGAAAATCAATCAAATATGCACCTTGACAGAAGTGCATCTATCTTTGTTAATAAGTAAGCTTCTGCCTTTTTGTCAAACGCATTATCTCCAATCCTAAACAAGTAATGCTTAAAGTAGCCCGATAAAAAAAAAAAAAAGATTATACGTTGGAAAATTCACCTGCCAGAGTGGCTGGTAGATTAATATATATTACCCACCAATGTGAAAAAGTACCGGCATTTGGCGGGTGTTAATAAACCACCCTGACCCTCTGCAGTGCTTTCCTTCTCAAAACGGAGATATTAACATAGCGTGCCATGATGCAGCTGGTAAGGAGGCTTTCTATGGTGTATCGGTAGAAGTTGACCAGGACCTGAGGTGATAGTTGGGTCTTTTTTAGTCTCTTCAAGAAGAAAAGACACTGGTGAGCCTTCTTAACCAAGGTGGGTGTTGAGGGACCAAGAAAGATCAAAAAGATGTGAACGCCCAGGAATTTAAAGTTAGTGACACACTCGTTCTTCAACCCCTTGATATGGAGGGGTGTGTGTACACCACCTTTGGTCTTCCTATAGTCCACAATGAGCACATTAGTCTACTTGGTATTAAGAGCCAGATTGTTGTTGTTGAACAAGCCTGCCAGGTACTGGACCTCCTCCCTGTATCCAGTCTCATCATTGTTCCCCGATGAGGCAAACTGTTCGATCCATGTATAGGTCTGCAGTTGTGGGTAAACGGAGTAGATAAGAGGACTCAGCACGCAGCCTTGTGGGACACCGGTGTTTAGAGTGAGGTTGGAGTAGGGATCGATCGATATGGATTTTTTTGTGCCGATACAGATTTTTTTTCATCAGCCTCAACCGATGACTGATACGAGCTGCCGATTTTCTTGAGCTGATATTTGGAGCAGATACTGCTTTTGCTCCCTCAATTATACAAATGACACGATGATAACAAATGTTACAAGTTTCAATTTAAAGAAGGAACATTTATTGAACTTAGAAAAAACTATTTAAGAAATAGTAAAAACAGGTGAGGTAGAACCAGGGGCAGTGCATGGTCTGCAGCATCTCCAGCAAAACAGAGCTGCCTGTCTGGAAGCCTGTCTGTAAATAATGCTTGGAAAAATCAGTGAACGCAGCAGCCGCATATCGGCCGATGCCGATAGACGTAAAAACGCAAATATCTGCCCGATATATCGGCTGGCCGATAAAATCGGTCCATCACTAGGTTGGAGGAGGTATTGTTATCTAACCTAACAAACTGAGGTCTGTTGATTAGGAAGTCCAGTAACCAGTTACAGAGGGAGATGTTGATGCCTACGTCCAGGAGTATGATGATCAGATTGGTGGGGATGATGGTGCTGAATGCAGAGCTAAAATCTATGAACAGCATTCTCACATAGGTTGTTGTGTAGGGGGGTGTTGTCAAAGTTCAGTGCCCTGGAAATGGTGTCCTCAATTCTCTGGTTCTGTCGGTACGCAAATTGGTGGGGGTAGTGTAGATGGTAGGCAGGTTTTGAGGTGAGCCAGGACAAGCCTTTCAAAGCAATTCATCACAATTGGGGTCAGTGCACTGGGGCGGAGGTAATTGAGGCACGCTGCAGAGGAGTGTTTAGATACTGGCGTAATGGCGGTGGTCTTGAAGCAGGTGGAGACAACTGCTCGAGACAAGGACAGTTTGAAGATGTCTATGAAGACCTCTGTGAGTTGCTCAACACAGGCCCTGAGCACATGTCCGGGAATAGCACGTCCGGGAATGCCACCAGGGCCGGCAGCTTTTTGTACATTGATCCTACTCAGTGCATCACACACATCAGTAGTGGAAAGGATGAGTGGCTGGTGATCTGCGGGTAGCTCAGCGTTGATGGCTACTTCCTGGTTAGCCCAAATAAAATGGGCCTAAAAGCTGTTGAACTGATCAGGGAGGGAGGTGTTGCTGGCTTTTGGGGTGGTGTTGTTGATTTTATAGTCAGTGATGGCCTTAATATCTTGCCACATGCGTCTGGAGTCAGAGGTGTTTTTGAAATGTTCCTCGGTCCTCAACTTGTGGTTGTTTGGATTTGTTGATTGCCCTCTTCAGATTGGCTCTGTAAGTACTGTAGGCCTGAGTGTCACCTGACATGAAAGTGGTGTCACGTTCCTTCAGCAGCAGGCGGAACTCTCTGTTCATTCAGGGTTTCTGGGTTAGGGAATATATTAATCAGTTTGACAGTGGTGACACTGTTAATTGCTGGAGTGATATGGTCCGAAACAAAAGAGACATGTACGTTAATTTCCATGTGGGAGTCTAGGGTGGCAAAAACATACTCCAGTCTGTATGTTGGAAGCTGTGTTGAAGTATGGTGTCTGCTCCATCTGGCCACACTTAAACATTCTCACTGTGGTTTTCACAGGTTTCTTGAGAGGTGTGTATTTGGGGAGAAGAAACAAAGAGGTGGTCAGACTGTCTGAGGTGGGGAAGGGGGGGGTAGTCTTGTATGAATCAGCCATATTGGTATAAACATGGTCTAAACTCTTATCTCCTCTGTAGGACAGAAGACATGTTGGTGAAAATTGGGGAGTACAGTCTTCAAGTTAGTCACCAACTATAAAGACTGCCTCCAAATATAAAGTATGTTGTTTACTAATGACAGCATGTAGTTCTTTCATAGCAAGCCTAAAATTGTCATCTGGAGGAATATAAGCTTCAGTCACGACTATAGGTGTAAACACTCTGGGCAGGTAAAAACATCTACATTTAACCATGAGATATTCCAGGTAAACAGAGCAGTGACTCTCGGTAATAACGTTGTCGTTTACATATGCACAATCCTCCGCCTCTGGTCTTATCATCAGCTGATCTGTCCGCACAGAGAGTGCACAGCGCCCAGCTAATTACACAGCGCTATCTGGAACACCGCTGTTGAGCCACATCTCTGCAAAAACCATGACGTCCATAATCCATTTATGTGTGGGGATCCGCAGTCGTAGCTCATCTATTTTATTCACCAGAGACCGGAATTAGCTAGGGAAATGTTGGGTAGAGGTAGCCAATGAGGTGTTAGCTTTACCCTAGCTCTTAGGCCTCCTCGCATCCCCTCTGTCCAAAGGACATACTCCCAGAACATACATTTGGGTCAAGCATTTTGGTGTTTCTCTCATAACAATGGAGTCTTCCTGGGTATTCTAACACAGAGCCCAAATTTATTCAGACAGCAACAGATGGTGTGACTTGGAAATGTTGCACCGTGAGCTTGAACGTCAGCTTGAATCCGTTTTAACGGTTTTCGTTGGTTATTTCTCAACCCTTCCAATAAAACTTCTCTTCATTCTTGAGTCATTTTTCCGCTTGCGGCCACATCCACTGATGTTGGCCACAGTCCAATGGGCCTTCAACTTCTTAATAACAATGGCAAAAGTGTTTCTCTTTTCTAAGTTCAGTGTAATACACACAGTGACATAAATCAGCAGAGTGAGTACTTCCATTTAAGCTGGCTGAATGAGTGATCATGCGATTGATGACATCTGAGATACTCATTAAAATAGAATGGCTTGCTTTAGGTATCACTACAATACAATTATTTAAAGTGCCCATATTACGAGTGCTTTAAAATTGGTCTACGAGTTCCAGAAAAAATGTTTCTGAAGTTGTTTGCTGGAAAAAGCTTGTACAAAAAGATTCTTACCTACTTCTATGACCCCTTCTATGAACTTCTAAAGGATATAAATATTTTTTTAGGCCATTTTAGAATCTCTATATAAAAAGCACAAATTACATTCTTTTCATTGCTTTTCTGTTTAGTTTCACTGCAAACCAAAGACATGCATTCATGGATGTCAAAAATGTTCAGGGCGAATGGTGCATTATTTGAACAGACTGCAAGGGTATCAACAATTTGAGCCACATCTGTAGCGAGCAATGGTTGTGAGTCACTGTCTGTTGGAGACATCCATGTTTTGCCTATAGGCTGGAAGGCGGCAACTTTTCTTTCAACTGGTCCCCATTTGAACTCAGTTTTGACCAAAGTTAGCTCAAAAACTTCTCAAACCTGATTAGTAGAAAACCCTATAGGTGATTATTTTGTCATTTCAAAATGAATGGCTTTGAGGTGGATTAAAGCACAAGTTAAAACAATTCTCAAATAACGGTCAACGACAGCTGAAATATATCAATACTCCAAACCCCGGAAGTCCAACAGGGATTTTCAAACACAACAAAAGAAAATGCATGAAAGGAAGCGGTTTCTGTTTAACTTTGGGGAACAGGAAGCCTCAAAGGTCTTTGGATACGTTTATTTCTAATGAAACTGCATTTCATTTTGAACTCTCTCAAATTCCTAAATCCACATGGCACATCGTCGTGGTTTGAATACAGAAAGGGATTAGAGTGACTCTCGCTATAAAACCTCTCCTCTCAACGGAGGCTCGCTTTATAACTTCATTTCGATCTGAAATGCAGTCAGGCAGACTTCAGAGATTAGAGTTCAGAACAGCGGTGGATCATCCTGTCAGACCCCGCAGAGCTAGTTAAGGAGTGGGAGGAAGCAGATTCAGCCAGAGACAAACTTTACAAACATACTAGCGGGGAATTGCAGATTTGGGAATTGCTATTAGTTGGGAGTCCAACACAAAATCAAGGGAATACATCATTGTTATCCTTTGCAAATGTCATGCAAAAACATGTGGTTAAAATTGGGGCTAAGGCACTAATTAAGAGCAAATGAACGGACTGAGTTTGGTGTAGCGGTCTAAGCTCCCGTCTCCGCACCACACGTGCCTCATGGCAACAGGGGTTTGAGGTGTTTCGGCTGATTGTCTGTGCCTTTACTCTCTGATTCCCCCACATGCCGGTCTCCCTAATTTCTCCTTCCTACTGTCATGACATTAAAATTTATAAATTGCCACCAAAAAACTAATGTGCTTGAGTTGTAGTGGTCTAAGCACACGTGCCCCCTGGGATGGGGGTTCAAGCCCCGGCCGCTGTCTGTGCGCTTCCTTTGTCTCGCGCTACACATCTGTCTCCGTAGCCTCTGCTTCCTTTCCACATTTTGTTTTAAATAAATAAAAACTAGATAATGAATGAAGAATATAGTACCATCCAGGACCAGAAGAGTGTCTCCTGATTCTTCCACTCCAGATAGGCCTCCAGCAAATGACAGACAGTCCTCACATGGTCCATCTCCTGCAGCAAAACGAAGACAAAACATCTATGTTCTTGCCTGCCTTTAAATTCTCTGTTATACACTTAGTTGAGGAGAGCGGTCTTGGCCATGAGGTTGAGTTCAAAAACAGAAAAAGCAGTGAACGCCTGAGGTCACGTACAAAGCGTAGACACTCAGAAGCGCTAATTGGTCTAACGCGGCTGGTTTCTCCAAAAACAGCTGCATTTTTATTTCCTCCTCATCCTCTCTGCCCAAGCTCAATGGCCTACTTTAGATTCTGCCAGGCGTGTTCTCCATGTCAATGTCAGTGTCACAACAACTCCCTGAGTTTTGCTCCATCTCCCTGGATGCTGCAAGGAGTTAGCCACTGTCCCCTGTGTGTTCCTGTATTGTTCTTATCCTTACATAGCTACATGTTATTAATAGCCCAACCATTTATTTGCTTCAATCACTGAAGGGAACTGACATTTCCTAAAGACAGGCTTCTATTTCCTTAAAACACCTGCATATGTTGTATAGCACATTGAAAAGCAGTTTTATTATTATAACAACAAATCCGGCACATATAGACTAGTATGTCCATTCTACATCCTGTTTTCCCCTCACTATCACATCCATTTGAACGTTTGCGTCACACCATGAGCCAATACAGTTGAGTTTTTTTTTTAAGTATGAAATTGTAACAAGCTCTGGATGAACGAATCTGCTGAATTACTTAAAATGTAAAAGGTGTAGATCTCCTTTATCTTCTTCATGGTAGACACTGAAATTAATTTCTCAACTATGCTTTTATTTGATGAAATGTGTGCCAATACCCAGCTATTAAAACAGCCAGAGGGCTATTTGCAACTCTGTGTTCAATTGATGGTTCACTGTAAATGTATGCCATTTATTAACCGCCTTTATCTAATCCGGGCACCGACCTGCCGTTGCGTGCACTGTGCTCTACCTTGTGAGCTCCGGAGGACACCAGTGCTCCCTGGCTGGCATGAATACAAAGCGCTGTCTGTCAAGGGCTGAGGCAAGGCAGTGGAGGAGCCTCCCTGTGGAGCTGTCCAGCTATTAGAGAAACAACAGCAGTAGAGATGGCTCTCTCTGTCGGGCTCCATCTCCACATATCACTCACGTTCTCTCAAGAGAGTTCGACCCGGGCCTCCACCAGTTATCGTGTCAAAACACACTCAGGAAGAGATGGGATCAGGCTTTGTTTTTTGTCCGCTTTCAAGAAAGAAACTCGTACAAAGAGTAATGAGCACAACACCAGTGTTATCTACGAGGGATTTACTGCTAAACCCTACAGATTAAAAGGTATTTGGGCTGTCAGAAAACCTTTTGTTCCCGTCTTACCCTGCTTAAGTATTTACCTTTTAGTAATTTAACAGACGCGTTTATTCACAATGCCTTACATGAGGACTTAAAAGTCAAGTGCCTGGCTAAAGTGAACATCTATTTTGTTTTTAACTTGGTCGGCCTGTGTATTCGAACCAGTGGCCTTTCAATTAACAGGCCAACACTCTGCCTCGAGGTGATGGTAACTACTAATTCAAACTCTCAGAACGACTGAGGTAACCGACTGAAATGCTTACAGCATTGACCGCAAACCAACTAGCCATTTCACAGTAAGCACACATATCCCTATGCCTGAAATCCCCAAATGCCAGAACTATCAAGAAAAAGACAATAAGAAAACATAGAAATAGATTCACTGTGCCTCCCCAGCCTTTGTCAATTGGTGAAGTCTGTTGATGTTGGACAGGATAGTGCGGATGACCAATCACCTTTCTCAGGACAGCAGAGCTTCCTCTATGGGCTTCACATTGAGACAGCTGGGATGTTGAATGGGTGCGGTCGACAGAAAGGACCTAGATAAAAATAAATCAATAAAAATAAGAGGCTGTAGTGGTTTGTCACTGTACCAATGACGAGGCTGGTTTTTAAGGTCCATTAGTCGTATACGCCCTTTGGGTTTTTAAAGTGCTATGAAATTACTATTATTATTATTATTGATATTATTATAATTACTGGTCAGATCGTATGACATGCCTGGTGAAGGATTCTAGCTCTTTCCTCTTGAACAGTGAGCAAGCTCCGCCATCGAAACCTGAGTTTCCCATAGTGCCACTGGAGTCTCCTTAGGAGCCATTCGTCTGTCTGCATAACCGCCCGCTCCTGTAGGCTTTCTCGGCCAGTCACATCCCCAGGAGAGCCTTCATCTTTGGTGATACCGAGAGAGACCTGTGGAAAAAGAGCAGAGAAAGAAGACTGTCTCTCATTCCCTGACAGCCAAGACTAAGAGAAATAATGGTCGTCTGGAGAGACACTGAGCCGAATCAATCCAAAACGGAAGGATCAGGGGGTAATTGCTTGCCTGACAACTCAAACTGAATATATTCAGCACTCTATCGTTCGCTGCATATTTCAGTCTGAGTCGTTCAAGTCAGTAGTTCTCAACGTGTTTTGCCTCCAGACCCAAACAGAACAAGGCTGTCTCGGGGGACATGGTGAACAATTCACATCAGCAATTGTTTGTGACTTCAACCTGTCTCCAATATCACCACCAATCCTAATCAAAACGAGAATGCATGTTGTTTGGGCACTGGAAGGAACTGCTCTGTTTTAACAGACCGCAACTGGTTGTGAAGAGATTTCAGGAGGACCAAGTCACTGTTGTTCCCCTCCAAATGTACTCTACAGAAAAAATTGCTATATTTACAAAAAATGTAGCACGTGTATGTTTATCAAAATGTCTACACATGAAGCACCTGTTAAATGTTTGAGTACCTGCTGGAGTATCTTTAATTATTTATTATTTACAAAAAATTATTATTTCACTCAGGCATCGCAACACATTAAAAACTGTTCAAAACCTAGTGTTTTGAACTGTTTTTAAAAAAAAAATTCAAATAAAAAAATAATTGTTTCCCCATCTCCAGATATCCATTTACATTTGCATATTAGTCATTTAGCACTACATACCTGTTTAAGAGGCATCAGCAGAACAATACTACCATCTGCTGAACAAATATGGAACTGTCGCTTCAAGTGCACTGGCTGAATACCATTTTTGTCCTCTGATGATGAAATCGGAGTAGAGACAATGGAATGGTCTGTGTCTGTTGGTGCATTTGTTTGTTCACATGTATGCCACAGACATTTTCTCTGTATCTACAGTTGTGGTCAAAAGGTTTGAGAATGAAACAAATCATATTTTCACAAAGTCTGCTGCCTCAGTGTTGGTGATGGCAATTTGCATGTACTCCAGAATGTCATGAAGAGTGATCAGATAAATTCCAATGAACTACAAAGTCCCTCTTTGCCATGAAAATGAACTTAATCCATTAACCTAGTCATTTTCTCTGTTGAATCCCCTTTTCGATGGTTTGGGCCAGCCAGAAAACACCTTGTCCGGAGAAGACATGGTGAGTGCTAAAATCAGTCCTGTGTCATGCCAACAGTAAAGCATCCTGACACCATTAATGTGTGGGGTTGCTTCTCAGCCAAGGGAGTGGGCTCACTCATAATTTTGTCTAAGAACACAGCCATGAATAAAGAATGGTACCAACACATCCTCTGAGAGCAACTTCTCCCAACCATCCAAGGACAGTGTGGTGACGACCAATGCCTTTTCCAGCATGATGGAGCACCTTGCCATAAAGCTAAAGTGATAACTAAGTGGCTTGGGGAACAAACCATCAACATTTTAAACTCCCCTGACCTTATTCCAACTGAGAACTTGTGGTCGATCTTGAAGAGGCAAGTGGACAAACAAAAACCTACAAATTATGACAAGTTAATTGACATCATGCCAGGACAGATTGCAGAGGTCTTGAAAAAGAAGGGTCAACACTACAAATGTTAACTCTTTGCATAAACTTCATGTAATTGTCAATAAAAGCCTTTCACACAACGCCTGCTTGTAATTATACTTCAGTATAGCATAGTAACTACTGACAAAAGGATCTAAGAACACAGAATCAGCAAACTTTGTGGAGACCAATACTTGTAACATTCTCTGAACTTTTGACCATTACTGCACAATGCATTTTTATTTTCAAAAGGTTGCCAGTTGGTGCATTTTTATGGAAGTCAAGTGTGCCTACTCATTCAAAACAACGGTGTAGTTTACTAACAACTAAGTATATCCCCAGAATATTTAAATTCATGAATACTTTGATTGGTATAAACAGGGCCCTAAAAAATCCATTAACATGGGTACTTGCATAGTTTATTATACAGCAAATTCAAGTGCGGTGACAGCTTCTGCCATAAATAATTTGGCTACTTATTGCCTAATTATTCAAAACAACACTGGAATTTATAATCTACAAAACAACTCTATACATCTTAAGAAGATGTAAATGCATAGGGATTAGGCCATACAATCTGTTTTTATCTAAAGTTCCCCACTCATTCAAAACCAGACTGACATTTACTTCTAAACAAATTCTAACACCCAGATCACACCAACAGCCCAAAAGCGTTGTGATACACCGGAAGTTCATTCATTTCTAATGGAATTCTGGGGCTTGCCTTGCAGCATTGCATAGCAGAAGCAGTTGCAGAGTGTTCCGTGTGTTGCATGCTTTGGATTTATCAAACGTATGCATTAAGTTGTATACGGATTGGCTTGGAGGAAGATGGAGCCACTGGTGAAATATGACCTTCTGTTGCACATTTACAGAGATGATGCATGCAGAGGTTTGTGGATTGACGCTGTTGGTGTGATCCAGGTGTTACTCATGAAGATCTAAATGCTTTCCCCATGAACAGCAAGTGGGGGACAACATGTATAGATGCCTTGTTTTATTTGTTCAGACACAATTCCGCCATATGCATCAATTTACTATATCTAAATGAGTTAAAACTGTGAAGGGTGTAGGAGCTCTTAAGCCATTTTAGCTTAGAAAATGCAAAACAACAGAAATGTTCCCAATTATATTCCACAAGAAGTTCTCTGAAATGTTACAGCCCTGAAGAAGGCAAGTTAATGCCGAAATGTTGGTGTTTTAAATTGTAAGTCACTTGGAGCAAAAACCTGGAGTGAGCGTCTTTCTTTTTTGTATTTGATTATTTAAAAGTAGAACATCAAATGCATTACTGAAGTTTTAAATCGTTTAAACATGTCAGGCAATATGAGATTTTTTGTGGGACATGGGGTGGTCTGAAATTCATTGACTGTGTTGGGAAGAGCAAGGGAATTCAGCCAATGTGGCAGGATTTATCTAAACGTTAACAAGAAAACAGTGAACATCATCTACTAATACTACACTACTATAGGCCAATTAGTCAAATTTTGTAAACACAGAATCACAATGACATCTCACCGTGGTTAGGAGTGAGAGACTATCCAATTCCAGGGCTCTAGCTTTCAGCATGATCTCCAGCAGGTTCCCTGAGGACAGCACCCACCCAAATGCCAGCAACAGATCTCGGCTACCAACTTCACTTGGGTGACAGTCAGGGTCCTGCCCAACAACCCAGCTAGCACCGTAGCCACACTGCCAAAGAGCCCCTCTCACATGCCTGGACTGACTCTCTGCAAAATATTATTATGACAAAGGGAAAGCTAAACAGATTATGAAGGGTTGTAAAAGAATATAACATTTACCTGATTGAAACTTCAAATAAATGTGCTTTCATTAATAAGAACAACTTACCCAAGTCAGACTGCCTTTGACAAGAACATTCGAGTATAAGTGTTTTGAAGAGAACATTATGCAGGAGCTTCCAGAATTGTACCACCTGCAAAGCACATTTCAAGTAATCAAACGAGATGACTACACAGGCAGTATAACTAGATGTCATCAAGCTCACGATCTATGTTCATCTGACATTGTCTTTCCATTATGACTCTGGTCCATCTCAAGAGACGCAGACCAGTGTTATTGCTGATAGCTAATTTCATCTATATTTCAATGACACCGTGCACTACACAGACAGTGTAATATTACGAGTTTTATGTAACAACATTTCTATTAGGAAGTTTTGGCTACGAAAGTAACGCATCCAGTAAGTAAACAGCGTAGATCACATAGCTACATAGTAACGTGTGTAGCTAACTTTAAATTAACTTACAGCGTCGCCTTCTTTGTTAAACTTGGCCCGCCTGAAGGTTTCTGCACAAGGTACACACTCTACTCCAAGTGAAGATAAAAGTTCACAAAGTGATTCAATCACTTCTTTAGCTTTTACACTCTTCTCACGTTGCATTTCAAACTTTTGATTATTGTCATAGAAGCAACGACTATACGGCAATGGAGGAAAAAACCGGCAGCAACATCAATACTTCCGGTTTTCGTATTTATCCTTCATAATAAATGTTCCACCGTAAAACATATAAAACCATAAGTAATAAATGCATCTGATAAATAAAGTAAATGGCTATTTAAATAATACTTCACATAACATAAATAATATTTTAAGATGGATCACATCAAGAAATTGTTAAAGGTTATACAACTTAATGTAGCAAACTTATTCATTTGCTGGTGCTCATTAGTTTTGATTGGGCACTGTTTCATACATCCAGCAACACTATATTCTTCACTCCCTCCTTAATTCCTAATAAAATATTAAATATATAAACTTTATAAACCAGGTGGTTTGAATTCTGAATGTTGATTGGCTTGATAGTTGTGTTATGTGTATGGAATAATGCCTGCGGTATACTTGACGTTCCCGACCGGGCGCCGGGCAAGGTGACGTCAAATGACGTAGATTTTGCTGGCGCGCAGGGGATTTCGAGCACGCGAGCCAAGGGCGTGCACCACTCTTTTTTTACAGGGTTCTGGCCTCCCTGACATGGTGAAGATTGATAACAACACCTCATCCATAATGATTCTCTATACAGGGTCTCCACAAGGCAGCATATTCAGCCCCCTTTCCTACTAACAGAAAAGTTATTCCATGCTTTTGTTACTTCAAGATTGGATTATTGTAATGCTCTCTATTCTGGCTACCCAGACAAGACCCTCAAAAAACTTCAGTTAGTGCTTAACACAGCCACCAGAATTCTGACTAGAACTGCAAAATTTGAACATATTACCCCAATTATACTCTACACTGTCTGCTCATTAAGGGTAGGGCTGATTTCAAAGTTTTACAGTTAACGTACAAAGCACTATATAGACTTTCCCCTACTTATATGTCTGATTTTCTGCTGCCATACATTACGTTTACAAGATGCTGGCCTCCTTACATATCTGCATTTATGGACACTAATTGAACATTGATAAACAATGTGACCTTAATACAATGGGCCGTGTAGCTTCAGATCCCCCAACCAGTACATCCAGAAGAGGACTGGCCACACCATTGAGTCTGGTTCCTTTCTAAGTTTCTTCCTAGGTTCCTATTAGGGAGTTTTTCCTAGCCACTGTGCATCACTTGTGTTGCTTGCTCTTGGTGGTTTTAGGCTGGGTATCTATCAAATCACTTTGTGACAACTGCTTGGCTTTATAAAATAGATTTGATTGATTGATTGAATTTGATTGAACCACGACTGTGTGACCCCATAGCTCATAGAGAGGGTTGCAGACTTTAAGTTCCTCAGAGTTCACATCTCAAAGAAACTGAACTGGTCACTGCACCTAACTAGAGTGGTAAAGAAGGCACGGCAGGAAATTTGGCCTGTCACAGGGAGCTCTCATTGTGTTATACAGTGGTACCATCTGAGTATGCTGACAGGATGCATCACTCTCTGGTACGAGAACGCTAATGCTGGATTCATTAAACCTGTGGACGTGGAAAAGACTGTTGTCAGAGTCTTGATGTTCACACCAGCCACGGCAAACTTGTTGCGTTCTGACGGAAGTCTGTTCAGTTCAATAGGAAGCAATGCACAATGCTGCGGCAAATCAACCGGATCCGGCAAAATGTGGATGTGGTGCGGCGGGTGTGTTGCAAGAGTTGAAATTATCCAACTTGTGCAGTGTAGAAAATACATACAGGACATTTTTTAAATTAGCTTGCACTGTGTACTGAAGGCTCTTTGTTTTTTTGTGTAGAGTACATGGTCTCACTTTCGTGTTTATTTAAACATCGTTATAACAGTTCAAATTGATTTAGTTTCAATATTTAAATGGCCAACATACAGTACACAATTGATAGGTTTTGTTAATATTGTAATATGACTTAAAAAGTTATTGAAACAAATTTGGAATGTCATTTTCTTTCCTGTGAGTGATGTGTCGGTTTGAGATGAGCGGTTGAAAACGGTGTGGAGTGGTGGAGCAGAGTACAACAAACGTTCAGTGAGCGAGGAGCGGGATTTCCAAACGCTCAACTCCGCTCACATACTCTGATCTTAGCTGCTACTTTGGTTATGAATGGAAAAAATTATATCAAAAATAACCTGTGTTGAAAACCGTGGTTTGAATGTGGCCTAGCTACAAACTAAAACATTCAACAATAAAACGTTTGTGACATGTTGTTTGGATAGTCATAGAATTATTTATTCTGACCGTGATTAGGGTTCTAAATGTTAAATTCTGTCCTGGGCCCTGGGATTCCTGGGGGCATCCCTGATTGGGATACACGATAATAAATTATAGTAATTTAACAGACTACACTGTAAACGGAATACATTTTGCCTTACAGCTAAAACTACACTGAAATATACACCCCACAGTGAAGTGTGTGAGTCAGTATATTTGGTCAAACCATGGGTCACCACACAAAGGCTGTCAGCAATTATGAGTATCAATGTTGAGTATTAATGATGAATTCAGTACTACTATTACTTTATCTTTTCCTACAGTCTGAGCTTCTTCCTTTTTAACCTACTACAAGAAGAACGTGTCTGCTTTGTCTTACATATTTTCTTTGTTCTCTGAACACTGATTTCTAAGTACTGGATGTAGCCAGGGATGGGCAGTATTTATGATACATGTATTTCAAATATGTATTTAATTTGTATATGAAAGGCGGAATGAAAATGGCTTAGTATTTTGTATAAAAAAAAGGTTACACTTTATTTGGAGAGTCTGACATTCCATCTGTATGTGCTCTATAGATAGTTTGTTGATAGTCATATCATCAACAAACTATCAACAAACCATCTGTTGATAAGCAACTAATTGTGTATTTTAAGGGTATTGGTAAGTTTAGAATATGTTTTAGGGTAATGGTTAAGGTTAGGTTTAACATAAGGGGAATGGTTAAGGTTAGGATTAGGGTTAGGGTTAGTAGATAGTTTGTTAAAATGTTGTTGACAGTATGCAGATAATATGTAGAGCATTTAGAGATGGACTCTCAAAATAAAGTGTTACCAAAAAAAAACTATAAAATGTGAGAAGTCTACATGATGACATAATAAAAATGATGCCTCTGATTGGTGCCTATTCCAAAATAAATCTGCTATTGAACAAGACTGTGTGGGCACTCTACAAGGGCTTCTCAAAAAATTATAATATCATAAAAAAGTTCATTTATGTCTGTAATTTAATTCCAAAAGTTACATATTTAGTTACAAAACTCCAGTATTTCAAAACATTAGAATAACGAATGTATACCTGAGAAGATCTCTAATCAGCAAATTACAGTGCTCCTCGGGATGTTTAAAGCTTGGGAAATCTTTCTGTATCCAAATCCGGCTTTAAACTTCTCCACAACAGTATTTCGGACCTGCCTGGTGTGTTCCTTGTTCTTCATGATGCTCTCTGTGCTTTCAACGGACCTCTGAGACTATCACAGAGCAGGTGCATTTATACAGAGACTTGATTACACACAGGTGGATTCTATTTATCCTTATTAGTCATTTAGGTCAACATTGGATCATTCAGAGATCCTCACTGAACTTCTGGAGAGAGTTTGCTGCACTGAAAGTAAAGGGGTTGAATAATTTTGCTCACCCAATTTGTCAGTTTAATATTTGTTAAAAAAGTTTGAAATATCCAATCAATTTTGTTCCACTTCATGACCGCAGCCTTGAGAGGATTGTCAGGCCAAGCTGATTCAAGAATTTGGGGGAGTTTCACAAGGAGTGGACTGAGGCTAGAGTCATTGCATCAAGAGCCACCACGTACAGACATGGCTAGGAAATGGGTTTACAAGTGTTGCATTCCTAGCGTCAAGCCATTCCTGAACCAGAGACTGTAGTATTAAAGGATTTTATAGGACACGTGATGTGATGTGCCCCCGAGTGATAGGCTTGGGGAGACTTGTAAAAGCACTTGATTTAAGTCGCGCTTAGAGAGTACATGCTGGAACCCTCTCTCCGTGCATTTCTTGAGAGTCATAACTACATAACTCTACATGGTGTCAGAAGACTTCAGTTGCTCAAGTCGGGTAAACACGAGATGTGTTTTGCCGAATTAACGGGAGAGAACTCACGTGAATTTTAGTCAGTAAGTTTGAAGTTTAGCTAGCTTGCATATTTAACGTTCACGGCTGATGAGCAGGAAAGCAAATGGAGCGATTCCAGATTCCCCCAACACCCAAGTTTGACTTCACAAAGCCAGAAGAGTGGACAAAATGGATTCAAAGGTTTGAGAGATTCCGGATTGCATCGGGTCTAGAGCTACAGTCGGATGAAAACCAGGTGAACACGTTAATTCATACTATGGGGAATGAGGCGGAAGATATTGTGACTTCACTTTGTGTGTATGGCATTGTCAAAGACAAGCTAGAGGGACATTTTGTGGTGAGGAGTAATGTTATTTTTGAGCGAGCCAAATTCAACCAGAGACAGCAGTAACAAGGAGAGACTGTAGACAGTTTTATCACTGCACTCCACTGCTTGTCAGAGCACTGCGGCTATGGACAGCTGCACAACGAAATGGTCCGAGACAGACTTGTTGTTGGCCTGCGAGACAAAAAGCTGTCGGAGCAACTTCAGCAGGGTTCTGAGCTGACGCTGGAGAGAGCGGTGACGCATGTGCGTCAGAGCGAAAGGGTGAAAAAACGACAGGACCTGTTAAAGAGTAACTTCAAGGCAGAGGCCACAGATGTGGACAGCATTCAAACAAAACACAAGTTTGACATAAGTAGACACAAAAGCAGGCTAGAATAAATTATAAAGACAGTTGTCGGACACAGCTAGGTAACCAAACACGGTGCATGTGGTGTGGTAGAACCCCAGCACACAGCAAAAACCAGTGCCCAGCTAGAGAAGTAGCATGTAACCAGTGTCTTAAAAAGGGTCACTATGCAAAAGTGTGCAGGTCAGGGGCTCTCAATGAAGTTAACACAACACAGCAGAGTCAGATGAGGAGAGAATAGCCTTCCTAGGCACAGTCAGCTCGGATGGGGAACCCTGGCTAATCAACCTTAAAGTGAATGAGCACACAGCTGTATTTAAGATAGATACAGGGAT
Source organism: Umbra pygmaea (assembly GCA_016801145.1). Taxonomy (NCBI): domain Eukaryota; kingdom Metazoa; phylum Chordata; class Actinopteri; order Esociformes; family Umbridae; genus Umbra; species Umbra pygmaea. Next base: position 4,522 of record JACXGM010004372.1, on the reverse strand, counting down.
GTAACAGTGCTATCTGAAGAGGTATTTCAGAAGGGGCAGTTTCCAGAGCTAGAGAGAGCAAAGAAAATGCTGCAGGGTCCAGGGGCCTCATTTATAAAGCTGGCGTACGCACAAAAAAAGACGTACACCACTCTCTACGCAATATTTGGGATTTATAAAAAGCTAACTTGACGGGAAAATGTGCGGTCCTTCACGCAAACTCTGACCCATTAATTGACCCCTCTCATTAATAATATGAATATTTCACAAAGCCATTCTTACAATCAACAGCCTGTGGTGGAATACAAATGAAATAAAACAAGATTGTAGCCAACTTGAATGCAAACAAAGACATATTTGCAAAAAGAACACTCAAACATGTTCTGTAATTATACTGGCATGGTATGTAATTCATCCTCATAAATAATACGGTAAACAAAATCATGTTTAAAATATATCCTTGTCGATGCGTCCGTCTGGCAGAGCAGACATACATTAGATTAGATAGATGTCTTCATTGTCCACTGGGGAAAGTTGTGTTCATAAATGTCATCAGCTACGGAATCATGGTATTCATGTATATGCCATTAGTATGTTTCATTTCCATCCATCAATTGTTCCATCTTGACGGATGTCTTAACCATTTTGAAAGCTGGAATTAATTCCATTTGCGCATAATCCCATTTACAATTACATGAATACCGACATCTGTAGCTGAACAGATACAATAACCTGCATGGTCATAAAAAGCCATGATGCCAACCCAATGCGTAATGACGTGCAATGGCTGATCTTGCGCTGTTAGAAGATGTGGCAAATGGAAGGATTCTGAGGGAACGCATTTTCAGACGGCAAGAAGACTTGCTGGCAAATGAGGACAAGTGGCTTATGAGCCAGTTCCGATTTCCTCTGTGCTCTATTGGTCTGGGATTTCACAGCCAACCCTTAGCCGGGTTATGCCAGACGTGTTAATAGGTGTACTTGGTGTGTCGCATGATTATATAAAGTTTCCTTACACTGCGGGTGAACAGGCAAACCATAAAAGCGCAATTTCCAGCTATGTGCGGTTTCCCAAATGTAATCGGTGCTATTGACTGCACTCATGTTGCCCAAATAAGGGCACCAAGTGAGAAGGAAAATGCTTTCATTAATCGAAAGCATTTTCATTCGATCAATGTCCAAATAATTTGTGATGCAGACAGGTTGCTGTAATGTAACCAATTTTCCCCCACCGTTGGCAGACACACTTTCGCGATGAAGCGCTAGACGCTTTGACATCGACTGATATCTGACCACTTTTTATTTGGGCCACGGTCAGACTTTCTTACAGCGTCTGCAACATTTTGCCACTCCAACGGCTTTTCGGCATTGGTAATAGGCACACTTTGCCCTTCAAACAATATTTTCCTCCTCTTTTCCACCTCGCCAACAATATTTTCTACTTCACATTGAGTGAAGTTTCTTTTCTTGGTTTTCCTGTCTCTGTTTGCCATGATTTCTCAATCAATGAATATTAATTTCGGGGCGTTTCACTGACTATTTATGGGCAATTATAGGCGTGACATGCAGCCGCAAAAGCTGCGCCACATTTAGAGTTGATTGTGATTTATAAAGGGAAAACGGCGTAGGACGTGCATGCGCACGATTTTATAAATCTGAATATTTCTTTGCGTACGCACGTCCTATATTTCGTCCGTACGCCACTTCTGACGCAAATCCACCACAAAGTTTTATAAATGAGGCCCCAGGTCAGACACCCATCACGGTGAGGGGGAAGTTCACAGCTACTATGGAAACAGACAGTAAAAGCACCACACAGGAAGTGTATGTAGTCCCAGGTCTGAAGTTTAGCCTACTGGGATGTCCAGCCATCCAGGCACTAGGGCTGGTGGCTAGAGTGTACACAGTGGCACTGGACTCAGTAGAGAGAGTCAAAGAGCATTTCCCCACACTGTTCAAAGGGTAGGCAAGATGGAGGGGGAATACAAGATAGAGCTTAAAGCAGACGCCAAACCATTCTCCATATCAACCCCACGACGAATCCCGCTGCCTCTCATGCCTAAGGTAAAAAAAGAACTCACGCACATGGCAGAGCTGGGAGTGATCTCAAGGGTTGGGAGGTTCTGCTTTAACCGCCTCTGCTTCGGCATATCCTCTGCACCGGAACACTTCCAGAAGAGAATGTCCCAGATACTGGTGGGACTCGAGGGTGTCCTGTGCCAAATGAACGACGTGCTTGTATACGGAGACACACTGGCCCAGCATGACACATGACTGTTTGCAGTGCTGGGGAGACTACAGGAGGCAGGCGTCACGCTGAGAGGGGAGAAATGTGAATTCTCAAAATGCCATGTCAAATTTCTAGGACAGATCATAGATGCAGTTGGCATGAGAGCAGATCCAGACAAGGTGAGAGCGGTCACAGACATGGAGGAGCTGGAGGATGCGAGCTGGAGGATGCGAGCGGAGTAAGACGATTCCTCAGAATGGTAGACCACCTGGGAAAGTACTTACCTCATCTGGCGGAAAAGACACAGCCAGTCCGGGACCTGTTAAAGAAGCAAAACATGTTTCAGTGGGGGCATGATCAACAACGGGCGTTTGACAGCATCAAAGACTACAATGTAAGAGCGGAGACGGTCGTTTCAGCTGACACATCATCATTTGGACTGGGAGCTGTGCTAGTTCAGAGACAGGAGGGGGGCTATCTTAAGCCAGTCACATATAGCTCCAGAGCACTCACTGACACTGAGAAAAAGTATGCACAGATTGAGAAAGAGGCCTTGGCAATCACATGGGCATGTGAGCGGTTCTCAGACTTCCTGGTGGGCATCACGTTCCACGTTGAAATGGACCACAAGTCTCTGGTTCCGTTAGGCTCCAAGACCCTGGACGAGCTTCCGCCACGCATTCCGAGACTCAGAATGAGACTGATGGGTTTCAGCTACTCCATCTCCCAGATGGCCGGTAAGAAGGTAGCCACGGCAGATGTGTTGTCAAGGGCGCCGTTGAGGGACAGAGGGTATCCGGAGCAGGAAGAGGAAGTCAACCTGTATGTAAACATGATCATGTCAACCCTCCCGGCTACAGAAAAGAGACTACAAGAAATAAGGGATCACCAAGAACGTGATGAAATACTGAGTCAAGTGAAAAAGTATTGTACTGAGGGCTGGCCAGACAGATCCACAATAAACAGAACTTACCTACCGTATGCACATGTCGAGGAAGACCTATCAATGGAGAACAGCTTACTACTGAAAGGATGTAGGCAAGTAATCCCCAAGCTGCTACAGACAGAAATCCTTCAGAAACTGCATGCGGGACATCAAGGTATAGCGAAGTGTCGTGAAAGAGCCAAACAATCTGTTTGGTGACCGGGACTGAGTACACAGCTTCAGAAAGTGGTTGAGGGATGTGAAACGTGCAGAGGAAAGAATCAACCCCAAAGAGCCACTGCTGCCAACAGAGTTCCCTGACAGACTATGGGCAAATGTGGGGGCTGACTTGTTTCAGTGGAATGATAACCAGTATCTATTGGTAGTAGACTACCTTTCCTGTTTCATTGAAGTAGCTAAACTCACATTAACAACCTCATTAGCAGTAGTGGAACATTGCAAGTCCATCTTCGCCAGGCATGGCATACCGTCCTAGGTCATGACAGATAATGGACCCCAGTTCTCATCTGAACGCTTCACTCAGTTTGCAACACAGTGGGGGTTCACACATACAACGTCCAGCCCCAGATATGCTCAGAGCAATAGAGAGGCAGAGCGCGCCGTGCGGACAGTTAAGGGTCTCCTCCAGAAAGAGAAAGACCCGTATCTGGCACTCATGGCTTACAGAGCCACACCACTCACCAACGGGTACAGTCCAGCACAGCTGTTAATGGGCAGGCAGCTCAGAACAACAGTTCCGGTCATTCTGTCATACCTCAACCCAGGCTGGACTGGCATAACCAAACTCAAAGAGAAGGAAAAGAAGAAGAGACAGAGATTGAAGAAGGACTTTATGTGACTAAATGGCAGGTACCCCTGGTAAGACTGAGTGATTTAAATGGGGCAGAACAAAACTCCACACTCAAGGAAAAAGGTTTGGGCAGTCTACCCCACCTTCATAGTTCAGATTTTCCTGTGAATGTTCTTAAGATAGTTTGATTTATAGTCCTATGCGAATGTTTGAGAAAAAGGGTTTATGTTGTCTTATACCTTAGTGCAACAGTTGGAACTGGGAATAGAGAACTTGAGATATAGTGTTTTATAGTACCGAGGTGTTGGTTTAATCTTGAGTTATACATTAGTATAAGGGATCTTAGAAAGGGAGATGTAGTGTTAAGGGTTTTTATAGGTGTCACGGTTGTATGGGTAAAAGGAGAGAGGAGGACACAGGCAGACAGGTAGCTTCGTAGTTGCTTATTTATTTACATTAGTCTAGTCTCCAGAGCTCACGCAGGATAGATAGCAGGGAACACGGAATGATAAGTGCACAGACAAAACCACTAACGGACTCACTTTCACAATACACACGAACGGGTACACGAATAGCG
>JACXGM010004371.1:19709-31572 GCA_016801145.1 Umbra pygmaea | reverse complement strand
CAATAACAATTACACAAATTCTCCCCCGCCAACCACACACAATAATCCCGTGGCAGACACAGATGTACCCTAATTGAAACACATAAAACTGACACGGTTTTTCTATTAAACCTGTACTATGTAACTTTTTCGAAAACTATTAACGTTAGGAACTAGCATATTGGGTCCTTGGGTTGAAAATATCAACTTAAAAATACAAAATAAAGACAATAGTAGAATAGCAAAGTTGACATTTCACAATATCTAACCAGAAACACATGCATATTATGGACAAAATAATAATCTGTATTTATATTGTCTTTGTATTATTCCTGTGTTCAGTAAAAACATTCATATAAAATAAATATTTTAAAAAATCTACGTAAAATTCAAATTAATGGTCGCCGTTTCAAATGAGAAGCTGTTCTCAACGTGCTTACCTGGTTAAATAAAAGTTAAATATAAAAAAGAGAAGTTAGATAGTGCAGCTTTAAGCTATTTTTTCAACAAACAAGAGCAACTAACATTAAGTCTATACTGAGTTACTGACGATATACGAAAGCAAACCTGCCAACCTCATACTCATCATACTTGCACCATTAGATCAGACCCATTCCATCTTCTAAAACAGAGTGACAAAGTGTTAGGAAAGCTGGATGAAATGTGCAGTGAGTCAGGGTGTTTGGACAGCAGTCATCGCTGTAATCCACTGGAATCATTGTTAACAAGAAGTAACAGTGCTTGGATTGTTTAATAAGTCTATAACAAGTTTTTAAAATGGTAATAAAATCGAACTGATGATGGCTCAAACTAATAACCTTGACTTACAAAGGGGTTAAGAATAAGAATTGTACATAACTGTGTTAGTAATAAACTTTAACAAATTGCAGTCGAGAATGCATTCAATGTTTTGTAATATATTATAATGACTATATTGGACTAGCCTTTAATGTAGTGATACAAAATACATAGTGGTGTTTATTTGCAGGGCTCACTAAAACGTGTCTCCCTCACTAAAAATGTAAACTCGACAAGTTCTAATAAACATAATAAAATCGTTGTTTTGTCTTTGAAATTCTTAAACAATAAATAGATATTTCACTACGTGCGTGTAACCTTGGGGGAGATTATGTTTATATAATAATGATGCATAAAGCTATAGTGTTGCATTTCAAAAGGATAGGACATCTAGTCAATGAAAGTATTGTTGGACAATTGTAAATTACATTAAAACATAGATAAACAAAAAAAAATAGAGTGAAACGCCCTATGGGAAAATGTTTGCATATAAGGTTTTTGTGAAATATTGCGATATAAAGCATACATTGCAGATAACACATTCAGAAAATAAATTATGTTGATCACATGACACCACAGCTATGGCTAACCAATAGTTTCACTGACATTCATGTATTTATGGGGGACCTACAAACACTAAAGTTAGTTGTCCCACATTAGGACAATTCACCCTATACTCAATCCTTAAAAACTATCTTTCGAATCAGTCATAGGTGCCGGCTGGAAACCTTGCAATAAAGTCACATGAAAAAATGCACAAAACGAGCAGTTTAATTACCAGTCTTGGGGATTTCGTTACCTCCAGCTGCGGAAGGTCGGGATCAATTTGGGTGAAGCTATGCAGGACAACGGGGCTCGCAACCCCGGCAACCTCCAGTTTCACACCGTCCCAGATGTTGCGTATCCTCCAGGTGCTGGCATCGAACATCACATCAGGGGAACCCAGCTTGATGCTGCGCCCCTCGCACTGAGCTCCCGTTATAAAAACCATTGATGTCGTCCAAGATCTCCACAACAGCAAATGTCATACAAAGCCAACAACGTGTTATTCTTGACCCATGTCTAGCTTGTGAAACGTGAAAAAGGTCTAACCGAATACCGGGCAGAGTGTACTGCACTGATCGTATTGGATATGTTTGCTCATGCCAACCGGGACGTAGCTTGGAAAGACACAGTCGGATAACTCCTCCCCCGAAAGAGAAACGACCGCCTCCTCTTGAAAAGCTGATGTCATTATCGCGGGATAGTGATGAGCGGAGAAAGGACATCGGTCGTAAACTATACTGCGCTTTAAAACGATTCACATCGTAATGTAAACTAGTATATGTTATATTGATGCAGTTTAAGAATATGGCAATCCTTTAGAGGGCAACCAACAAAATCATAAACAACTTCTTGTCTGTTATTACATTTTCACTCGCAAATTACAACTGATCTGTGATAGGCAATCAAGGACTGATCCATGAGAGAGATATTATTTTAACAATAGTTTTAATAAGGGCCTAGAAATGCATATTCTTTCCAGAGTATACACTGTGAATTGTAAAAGTGGTGTTATTTTCCAAAAACCTTCTGTTCCTGATAATTTCGAAAAGATCCAATTGGCAGATTCTGTCTTACACCAAAACTTTATAGAACTGACGTATAATGCATTAAAGCCATGATGGTCGTATGACAACTAGGCTTAATTGTTTAAAATCAATGTTGGAGGGATAATATAAAACTATTTTATTTGTCAAATTTAAAAGTTGTAGAATAACAGTGACACCCTTACTTTCCTAACGTCTCTCTTAGAGTCTACAAACAAACTGTGAAAGCAAAATACAAAACGCAGATGGCTAAAAATCATTTTTTTGGTTGACAGAGCGGGCAGGGTACCTACTAAAGCGGACTCTGTGCACAAACACAACTCAGCAACAATCTGGCTGCTCTACTTTCTACATCTGTTTTGCGTTATGTGTGGGCTGAACACCACGACTCACTGCCAGTAAACTCGACTGAAAACAAAGTCAGGGAGGCTGAGGAATGTAGAGAGGACAGGAGGAGGGGCCTGAGTTAGGGGTGACTAAAGATGTTGGGGTGTTGCTGTTTTCAGTGAAAAACTACAGGTCATTGGTGTGTTTTGAATTAAGAATTACATTGTATCTTTGCACAACCATGGGATTTTTATTTGTAATAAGACACGAGATAGACAAATATTTGTCTTTTGTTCGGGGTGCGCTGGTGTGTGTGTTTTTCTTTTTGCAGTCCTATATTAGTTTCCCTATACTAGAAGGACATTCAGCACCACATTCAGAATTCACCACATATATACAGTACATGGCCAGACTGGGAAATGACAACGGGGGACGCTAGTGGAGGGGCGGGGGTAGAGGTCACTGAGACCCCTTTGGGGGAACTTCCAGACTCCACAAATCAGAGACACAAAAATAGAACCAGCAGCCCCAAACCACAAAGTATCTTTCTATGACTACTTCCTGTTATGTCTGCTCTATTTTCTATTTATGTTACTGGACAGTATGTAACCTTTAGAAAATCTGTTGTCCTCTTTCTTAGGGTTCCAGGCTTTTCAAGTAATGAAATATACCTTTTGGTTTGGAAAACAATTCTCTGACATATAGCAGAAAATGTGTGGTTTCATGAAGCCCTCAAAAAACATAGGATTTGTTCAAAATTGTATTTTCTGTTGTTATAGCAAACTTTGCACAACCAACATATTACAGGACATATGCACTAATTGTAAATCACTATCATTAAGAGTGTCTGCTACATTTCATTTAATGTAAAATAAATGAAGGGCTATTTTAGGTAAAAAAAGAATATTGTTGCTTAAGTATGCACTTTCAGATTTCATTGGTTCTGCCACTATTCAATTTCCTCCTGAGGATCAAAAGTAATCTGCTACAAAGAAGACTATTCCCATCAGTCCTTTGGAGGGCCTCGTGACGGACAAGGCAGCTTGCATTAAAACAACAGACTCTCCCATTGGCTCGCCCTTTTGCCCAACTGTGCAGCTGCAGGGTCCACTCAAACACAACAGGAATTCCTGGGCCAAAACAAGCTTGCCAAATAAAAGCGTGCAAAGGGAAGCGTGCGGTGGGAAAATAAAGTCAGCTTGTAACCTAAGAGTGGATGGTTGTCGTTTGGTGGGAAAGTCATGGGACGACGAGGGCGATTGAACATTTACCAAACCGCCTCATTCAACTACAGTGGAGGGAAGACACCACAACAGCATCCAAACACAGTTCACCAGTATAGGTGACAAAACCCTCCATGTAAACTGCCCCTCAAACAATTGTCAACGTTTCTCCTCTGTCTATCTCTCTGTGTCTCTCTCCTAGCTAGCCAACACTAGTCCTCTACGGCTTCGTTTGCATTGGGACCATTTTGATTACATTGCTAAAGTAATTAGAAAATAATTCACACTAAAACAACATGTTTGCCTTTATTTAAGTGGGCAAGTTGACTAAGAACCTATTATTATTTCAGCAACAACCTAGGAGCAATCAGGGTTAAATGTCCTATTCACAGAAAAAACGAAAATGGCGGATGGGGGATTGAACCAGTGGGTTTCTGGGCAACAGTCGGACGCCCTAACCACTAGGTCACCTTGTGGTTAGCAAAAGGGGAATTAACGAACAATCACAAATGCTAGTAAAGATTGTACACATAAATGTGTTCGTACAGGGATGTAGCCATGTGTAATTAGTTTCACATATGAATGACAGTGGGATATAAATAAAAACATACATTTAAGGTTGTGTAAACAATGTTGATTACGCTTCAATGGTTACACTCGTTTCATGGCAATAGGTCACACATTTTTCCACTGATTGCATATTTGGCCTAATAGATACCGGGTTCATTTGTCAATGTTGCTTTTGATTTAAAATGTCTGTGGATTTGTTTTACTTGATTCAATCTGTGTCTCTGACTTGCTAATAAACATTTGACACGTTAGGGACTAGGGAGTGCAGCTCGGTTTCCACCTGCGGCCAGCGTGCACTCCTCTTGAGAGCCAGATCTATGTCAGCCTCTTAATATCAAGCCTTTCTCACTATACACTGTCCATTTTGTTGAAGTACATTTTAGTTTAGTCACAGTGGTCAGGTTTTCGGACACTGCCTACTCTCTCTTTGGGGTACACCCCTCCCTCGCTGTCTCTCCCAGTACCTTTGTTAATAAAACCAGACATAATGCCTTTGTAAAGAGGCAATACTTCTGTTTATAATCTAATTGCATGCTGAGGTGTGTCACAGGCAGAATCACTCCTTGTGAGGACAGAAAAACTAACAATTGGAACTTGAAACGTTTCCACCATTTTCCACATATTCAAACAGAACATCTTCATAATAAACATGTATTTTCTACTCTGACCCGCTCTGTTCTTCCCCTCCTCCCTTCCTCCCTCTTTCCTCCCTCCCCTCCTCCATTATTCTTTCCGTCCTCTCCTTCTCTCTCCCATCTCCTGCTCCCCCCCCTGCCTCTGAGTGGAACACAGTGATCATTACAAGGCTGCTGATCGCTCAAAGAGATAGTGGAGATCCACTACAGAGTAATGACCCACGAGCTGATAACACCTACCCCAGGGGAGGACAGCCATCCAGGCCCCCGTTTCCACCTCTATCTCTGGGACACCTCATCCAGTTACAGGCCTGGCTGCCTGGGCCAGTTAGGGCTGGCAATTGTGAAATTCAGAGGATTTTTTGGCAAAATATCTATTTTTCCAGTAAAATCGATGTGGACATGGATACTTAGAAAATGATAATTAATCCAGTTTTGGATGACGGGAAATGTTAGCTGGGATTTATTAAACAGAGACCCTAAACTGAGTGCCAGTGAGAGTTGAGTCAAAGCCAGTTTACTAAAAGACTGAATGAGAAAGTGGAAAATGGGACAGGTGTCTCACAATATATTTGTGTAGGTATGTGTTGGTGTGTGTGTGTAGAAGTGGTTGATCTAATCCAACGCATTGGGTTATTAGCCTATAAACAGTAGTATTGGTTATTAACCCTAACCTTAGCACCAGTCCTAACCTTAAAACCACCCTAACCACAATAACCTTAACCACAATTTAAGCCTTACCTTCATGTAATGTCTAAACTTAACTCTAAACCTAACCCATAAAGACTGAAACTCAAAGTACCCTCAATTGTAACCCTAAACCTAACCACTAAGCCAGAAACTTACTTTATACTCACGGGAACCAGCAACGTGTCCTACTATGCAAATTTTTATCAAAAATTACTATTCTTGTGATGACTTCTGATACTAAAACGATTTAACCAAAACACACACAGACAGACACACACACAATGAAGTGAGCTGAACGGACCATGTTTACCAGCCATTGATTAGTGAAACCATTGAAAACAAAGACACAAGACACACCTATCTTATCTGTTAGATGGTGAGAAAATGCAGAAGAGAGCAATATATTGCAATCTATTAGCGTGCACTAACATGTCATTGAATGTCATTGAAATGCCACACATATTTGACTGTGGCCTACATCAGATTATTCTGTTCGAGGACAGAGCAGAGAGAGTAACAGATCCATGGAAGAATCTCTCACAGCTACTCTCTTCAGCCACAAGAGGGACATTCCACACTGTTCCAGAAGAACACGCCAAGGAGGCTTCAACTTCAGTGTGGCTGCTGACCCCAATGAATGTATCTAGAAACATGAACCCTTATTAGCAAGTGCAACTGAATATTCAGAGACAGGCGACTAGACTGGACGCAGCTAGAGACATGTCTGTTATGTAAAGCATGCAAGTGGCATTTTGACAGTCAAGTGTTTGCGTATGTGAAAAAGGACAAGGATTAAAAAAATGACCATGTAGTACAATCAACAGAAGCCTGGGTGGAGATTGTAACCCAGTTTGCATACCCTCATCACCTTGATCATATTGTTTATTTTGGGCTGAAATATGGAAAGCTATTATAAATTTCTCTTTAATCCTAAAGTACTTACACATGGAACACAGTCCATATATTCCTGATAATAGTCCACTCACTATTAAAAATTCACGAAGAATCCATCACTGCGAAGATATTCTATGAATGCACAGTAGAGTTTTGGTATGAAATAAATGTATGCAAAATGTCACAAATATAGAAATCATTATAGAAAATATGGGATAAATATATTAGGTTTCAAGATAAAAAAACAATGGATAAAAACAAACATGAAAAAAAGAGAAAATCCAAATGGGGAAACATACTTTCGTGTTACTAAATATAGAGTCTGGGTTTTGTTAAGTAAAATTCTAAATAAGCATTTCTTAGGCACGTGTGAATTAAATTGGAAATATGACTTAATAAATACCATTCAATGATTTTACACCAGTGCTTCGTCTCAGAAAAACACAGAGAATTTATGCAATGGGTATTTCTAGTACCGTACGTGTGTGATTATATTTAACTAATCTAGTATTTTACTAACTCTGGAAAACCCTTATTTTTAACTACTTTAGAGATATCGATGAACATATTTACACATCCAAGTTGTAAGTAGACAAGCATAAGATTATAACCGTGCCTTTGTTAATCAGAAAAGTGTTTATTTAAAGGGCCATCTGTATTCTCTTTCACGAAAATTATGCTAATGACGCGGAATGTAATAAGAAATGTAATGACCCTATTATCGTTTCAATACAAACCTACGAGAATCGATGTTATGTTTGTTTTCATAGTTTTTTTTTACATGCATAAAGTGTGCAAGGATTAAGGAAACATGCACTCACAACGCGCAATTATGTCAATAAACTCATGCTCAGAATACCTATAATTCTGCCACCCAACAGATCTAAACTGTACCCTTTAGACTCAATATTTTTGGTTTATTTTATATGTATTTCATTACCGTTAATTTGGTTATATACTCAGACATTCAGATGAAATTTGTTTTACATACAAAAATTCTAACTTTCATCAGAAATAGACTGATCAAATTGGTCACTTGGATCATGCCCAGAGACAGTAGTTACCACAAGTCTGCACCCAACATATAAGGCAATCACTATCTAGTGGCGGTAAGGGTGCCAAGTTGGTTAAGACAACTGATTTGGGTCCATCAAGACCCTGGTTTTAACCAGCAAGCTGAAGCCTCTATCGTTCTGTCTTTGAGCAAGACAGTTAACCCTATTTGCTCCCAGGTTGTTTCTGAAAACAAGAATCATTTCATATTCAACTTACCATTAATCTTGATTCAAATCGTTTAAATAGTTGGGAAGGTTAATAAATGTATACTTTTGTCCAATAAATATTGTATGATACTAAACATAAACACACCAAAAAGCATATGTAAAAAGCATTTAAAAAAAGTAACTTAGCAAATACTTTAATTAGTTACTTTCAACAGAGAGTGACGCAGTAACCTAACGTAATTACTTTCAATAAAGAGTAATGCAGTAATGTAACGTAGTTACATTTTGGAGAAGTAACTAAGTAAAGTAAATAGTTACTTTTGAAGTAACTTTACCAACACTTCACAGCATGCACACACATTATAATTCAAATAACTGCAGTGTGTTTGATACAACCTATATGGATTTCATTTCCTGTAGGATGCCCCCCAAAAGCTGTGGACATCTTTAAGATCAAAGTCACATTGAGGTGCAGTGAACAGACAACTATGAAAGGCTGCTCTTAGACGATTAACAATAAAATAGCTTGATGGGGGGGGCATAGTCTAGGTAGGCCTGGGTTAATAAAAGCATAGTCTAGGTAAGCCTGGGTTAATAAAAGCATAGTCTAAGTAGGCCTGGGTTAGTAAAAGCATAGTGTTGGTAGGCCTGGGTTAACCTGTCTCTATCAAGCACATCTCAAACAATAGCACCTTTCCTTTCTTGAACTTTGTTACATGAAATAAACAGTACATGACCCCTGACCTTTAAGCAACACAGTGCATGTCTGAAGCTGACCATAACAGATTACGTGTACAGAAGTCACCAAACACGGCAGACATGTCTGAATGAATGTTAGATCAATTTTAAACAGTAACATGAATACAGTACTTTGATTGTACTTCAAATCCAAAGTGACCCTATAAGACTATCCCATCATGATACTATGACTATCCACTTGACTGTAATCTGATACTATGACTATCCACTTTACTGTAATCTGATACCATAACTATCCACTTTACTGTAATCTGATACCATAACTATCCACTTTACTGTAATCTGATACCATAACTATCCACTTTACTGTAATCTGATACCATAACTATCCACTTCACTGTAATCAGTTGCTACAGTATGACTATCCATCTTACTGTAATCAGATGCTATGACTATCCACTTTCCTGTAATCTGATACTATGACTATCCACTATATTGTAATCTGATGCTATGAATATCCACTTTACTGTAATCTGATGCTATGACTATCCATTTAACTGTAATCTGATACTATGACTATCCACTTTCGTGTAATCTGATACTATGACTATCCACTATATTGTAATCTGATGCTATGAATATCCACTTTACTGTAATCTGATGCTATGACTATCCACTTTACTGTAATCTGATACTATGACTATCCACTTTACTGTAATCTGATACTATGACTATCCACTATATTGTAATCTGATGCTATGAATATCCACTTTACTATAATTTGATGCTGTGACTAACCACCTTTCTGTAATTAGATGATATGACTAACCAATTTACTGTAATCTGATGCTATGACTATCCAGTTTACTGTAATCAGCTGCTATTACTATCCATCTTCCTGTAATCAGATGCTATGACTATCCATCTTCCTGTAATCTGATGCAATGATTATCCACCTTACTTAACATGCAAGGCTTTTCTGTGCAATGTTTATAATAGCACCAATGCCACATTACAGGAATATTCTTTCTCCAGACTGAAGCGCTACACTTACTGTAGGACCTGTTTGAGTGGGCAACCTGACCTGTTGCCATGGAAAAACCATGCCAACCAAAGCACAAAGGGCTGCCTTACATGATAGGCTGGCTGCCTCCTACCCACACCTCCCAGGTAGTAACAAGTGTTAAAGTAAAGATCCTTGAATGCGAATCTTAGACCCGATAGAAAATCCAAACATGTTCTGCATCGTCCACATAACAGCAAACTGTCATAGAATGTGAATGCTACATGAATCCTTATGACCTATTCTGAGTTCTGTCAATCAACATTCAAATACATTATGCTTTCCAGTCACCACAGAAATACCAGCTGTGCGTTTAGTAATCTACACACACTCCACAAACCCTCTTCAGCCACTGAACATCCAATACACACTCATCATATTTTCTCTATTAGCAGGTGCTCTTAAAGCACTCTGGGAATTGAACCTGCAACTTTCCGACTACAAGTCTGAGTCCCTAGCCCCTGAACCAGGTGTAGACACCCTTCACACCTACCAGGTGATCCAGTATGAGAGGTAAGTCCAGCATACACATCCACATGGGCTGTACCAGGGCATGATGAAGGCTGAAGGGGAACTTTGACTCCATGTTTCCCTGGGACAAAGGCTTGTTTTGGGCTCAGGTGGAGGCAAGGCCCCTAGATGGGGGTGTGGTCCTCCAGCTCCAAGACCCCCACTCAGTTCAAGGGGACACACGGCTCACCCTTGAGGGCCAAAGATTAGACGGACGAAAGTGAACCGAATTAAGGAAACTCTTCGGGCAAGTCTTTGGCAGCACTGTGCATCACGCGCACTCGTCTTGTCTTCGTCTTTCCATTATGAACCGCAGGGAAGAGCAAGGTCACCAGGAGACTAAGAAGAAGTCTTTCCTTCCTGCTCGCGTGTTCTATGTTGTTGCCGGAAGATTGCTACAACATGCTGCTACATGCCGGAGTCCGTCTGTCCACTACGTAGCGACCAAACGTTAGGGGCACAGGAGGCAGCTCAGCGACCAGGTACTCTCGGCTCCACCTGTCTCCTCTCGCTGCTGAGAAGAGGCTGGGAAACGTTAGCGTGAAAGCATGAATGTGTATGAACCCCAGTCTGTGTGTAATGGTGGAGTGGGGGGTGGCTCACACAATTGTATGCATGGTCGTATGAGCCAGTGGCTAGAGAGAGTCCTATTAATGATTGAGCACCAGAGAGGAGATGGCTTTTGGCTAAACATGCTTCTATGCGCTATCCTTTTTCAAGGGAATTCAGTTGCATAACAAGATAAGTTTTGTGTGTATGTTTTTGTGTTGTGGTGGTGGGCGTGTGATCGTCGTCCAACATAAAACACATGTACAGTACAACAGGAAAGAAACTGTGTGTGTCTGTTTACAGTGCTAAGGGCCATGTCTGAGCCGTTTCTGAGCACTGCGGTGTTCAACATATGCATGAGCCTGGTATATAGGTCAGCAGGCTGTTTCCTGTGCTCATGTCCACAGCCCGGGAGGGGCACTCTACAGCTGGAACACGTTCTTTAGCTGCGTCTCTTTCATGTTTATGGTTATGATGTAGTTACCAGATGGAATGACTGAACCATAAAACCTCATAACAATGACAACAACCCTTTAAATCCCAAGTCACTGTTTGCAGTAACATCTTTCATTGTATTGATTTACTAATAATCACAAGGTCAGGTTAGTTGCAAGGTCACAAACAAGTTCAAGGATAGATCACCAGCTCTTACCTGTGTTATACGAGTTGATAGTGTGGCACATTTGGGCACCTAACTTTGAAGACGGGGGATGTATAGTAACATGACATAGGTAATGTCCGGGTTGAGGATGACATAAGTAATGTCAGTGTTCAGGATGAAATAGGTAATGTCAGGGATGAGAATGACATAGGTAATGTCAGGGTTGAGAGTGATATAGTTAATGTCAGGGTCGGGGATGACATAGGTAATGTCAGGGTCAGGGATGACATAGGTAATGTCAGAGTTGGGGATGACATAGGTAATGTCAGGGTTGAGAGTGATATAGTTAATGTCAGGATCGGGGATGACATAGGTAATGTCAGGGTCGGGGATGACATAGGTAATGTCAGAGTTGGGGATGACATAGGTAATGTCAGGGTTGAGGATGACATAGGTAATGTCAGGGTTGAGGATGACATAGGTAATGTCAGGGTTGAGGATGACATAGGTAAT
>JACXGM010004371.1:0-19609 GCA_016801145.1 Umbra pygmaea | reverse complement strand
TATAACATCTGTCTTTTCCATCAGTGAGTATCTAGTCACACAACAACAAGTCAGAATCCCTGCTTCTCTGACGTAAAACTGGATGTCACAATTGTGTTCATTCACCTTTCCACAGAGTGGTGGCAGAATGAAACAAAATAAAACACCATCATAAGGAACAACGGGATAAGAGACATGCACTAATATGACGGAGAAAACAGTTTAAAGTGAATATGCAGTTTATGGACAGAAGATGGAATGGTGGACAAAATGACAACAGGGGAGACGTAAACAATGTTAAAGTAATTAAAAACTAGAGGGGGGTAAATTAAATGCACACAATCAAAGCATCTATGGCAGATAAACAATGACAACACTACAGGTAAAGACAAAAACCTGAGAGGTAAGACTTGATTTAAATGCACACAATCAAAGCATGTATGGCAGATAAACAATGACAACACTACAGGTAAAGACAAAAACCTGAGAGGTAAGACTTGATTTCTGCATCAGCTATGTAAGGAGGAGGCAGAAAAGCCCACAGGTTATTAAGATTCAGTAGCCCAACTCAGCAGACGCCGAAGAGCTTCGGTTGCCATGGAGACCACAGAGCACTCTGGTGCAATACCACTCCTGACTGTGTGAGTTCTGACAGCTGGCCAACACTCAAAGGCAGTCATCCAAAATGGCCCCGTATGAAACTGTAAATGTCTTATCCTGATATTCAACATGTTGGTCGAAGTCCAAAACCTTGCAGACGGGTCACTCTTCATGTCCAGAACTTGGATAAGAAGAGAATGCTCATGGAAACAAACACAAATACTCCTGGATCATCAAGGAAACCATTCATGGAACAAACATTAAACCTTTAACATTCTGTCTAATATATAAAGCCTGGTTTTAGGGCTCTTAAATCAGGGGACAGAAAATGTGTGGGATCTGAAGTGTGTTTGAGATGCCAAAGATGATTCAAACTCCTTAGGCTACATCTTCAGAGTGAATTACAAGATGTTTCCCAGAAGTCCCACGCTTATTCGTCCAGCTATTTGCCCTACACCAACTGGATGTCTTTACTTTCACCTATGGGTGTGTGAGGATGTTGGGCAGTTATATGTCCATCAACATGTTGTTTGAGCATTTCACCTCCATGAGACATCTTCCCCTATCAACAATAAATGAGGTGATCCAATTCAACTGCATGAGGACATTCTGTTTCCTTGGCAACTCATTACAACCCAGAAGTACATCAACACAGGGTGACAACAGCTTCCTCCAGGGAAGCTCGGGTGATGGAGGATAACCGGGTGATGGAGGAAGGAGGTATATTTGATGCAGGGTGGGCGCAGCCTCCTTCCTGTCTCTGACAGATGACTGAAGACAGTCGGGTTTATGTGTCTGAACCAGAGTCTCCTCAACTTCAAGGACAAAACAGTTAGTGTGTCAAAGCAAGGGCAAGGCTACACACCACCATGTAACAAACTCACCCTGACTTGACAACAAAGTAACAAACACCTATCACCCTCAATAACAAATAGGACGTGCTCTTTCACTTGGTCAAAACAAAACAAAAAAACAGAGAGTAAGTTGCTAGGCAGAATAACTTACACTTGTGAGGAGGTCTACCCACAGTAGCAGAGAGATTTCTACAATCATGTCTTTACATTACTTTTTCTTACATTACTTTTTCTTAGAACAGGGAGGATGACATCCAAATGGAACACTCATTATTAGCTTCAGTCAATTTCCCATCTCATATCAACGCTTGGTTATAGACCTCCGACCAAGTGTGTATGACACGTTCATGTGCTTTGTCTCGGGGAAAACAACTCGTCAGTCCTTCCAGCCGCATGAGCACAAAAGCTCATCCTCATTTAGAGGCTTTGGACAGTAACGAGCTGTGTCTGACTGGCAGAGTGGAAAACCACTGTCTATCTGAGGGATGGAGATGGGCTCACAGCCAAAAAGCCACTGCCATCTGACGTGCTGATTGCCTGATCCATACCAACCAGAACAATTTGAAAGCGTTCCAATCTTTGAGTACCAGCAACCAAACACACTGTGTTGTAGACACAGACAAACACAATGTTAGAAGCCCAGACAAACACACTGTGTTGTAGACACAGACAAACACACTGTGTTGTAGACACAGACAAACACAGTGTTGTAGACACAGACAAACACAATGTTAGAAGCCCAGACAAACACACTGTGTTGTAGACACAGACAAACACACTGTGTTGTAGACACAGACAAACACACTGTGTTGTAGACACAGACAAACACAGTGTTGTAGACACAGACAAACACAGTGTGTTGTAGACACAGACAAACACAGTGTGTTGTAGACACAGACAAACACAGTGTGTTGTAGACACAGACAAACACAGTGTTGTAGACACAGACAAACACAATGTTAGAAGCCCAGACAAACACACTGTGTTGTAGACACAGACAAACACACTGTGTTGTAGACACAGACAAACACACTGTGTTGTAGACACAGACAAACACAGTGTTGTAGGACCAGACAAACTCACTTAATTCACTGTGGGCTTAATTAATATTTGACCGTTTGAAACAGGTGTGATTGTTGTGGGCTTCAGTTTACATGATTAAAGTCAGGAAACACTGGTCAAGCAAAATATCTGAGCACTGTAGAGGGCAAAGATGGAGATGATGGAAATTATTTGGGGGTATTTTTATTTTCATCTTTATTGACACCAGTAGAAAACAGAGGGAGACAGGTATGTGGAGGGAAACAAAAAGGAAGGGCACAGACGGTCGGTCGAGCCGGGCTAAATCCCCAGGGGACGTGTGCTCCATAGTCCAGAGCTTATACCGCTACACCAACTCTGTCACAGAGTCGGATGATTTAAAATGATGGGAAACGTTTAAAAGTTATTTGAATTGCTCAGACAAAGACTTGTGACTTCACATCTGGCGTCAGGACTCAACTTCAAAGTAATTGATTAATACTTTTCCCAAAGCCTTAGTCGTTCATTTGAAAAGGTTCAATCTGATTCGTTCACGAATGCTTGAGTGTGACTGTGATTTGTGTTTAAACACTTTAGACTAGATGTTGTTAAAGATCTTTACTAATTCCACAGATCATTCAGCACTGCGTCTGTGATGCTACAGTACATCCATCAGTATCACTCTCTCTCTAATAGCAGCAAACGTTTTTATAAATTGAGCCTTTTATCATGTAACAAATCGATGGACCGGTTCTCAGTCTATGAGACTTCATGTTTCGCAGGGTAACAGGCGAGAACAGCAAATATCTTCCCCCCACTCATTGAGTAGAGGTTGCGCGGTTTGACACCAGAGGTGTCTGCATTAGCTCCCTCCCGAATACAAAATGTTGAGATGGACGTTGAATGTTGGTGCTTGATGTTCTGTATGACATATGATATCTACTTCCCTCTGCCTGTCCTACTGTCATCTACAAGATATCCCACCTGGTCAACCCTGAACATGAATATCCCTCCATTTAGCTTTCAGCACTTTTAATTGAGGACGGACATCTCCACCCATTAGCCCTGTACAGGACACAGTGTTCTTTCTGTTCTGTAAAGACACAAAGGATATGCTTCCTTAAGCCATCAGCCAGAAATCCATGGTAGAGGGGAAACATGGCGATAAATGTGGTAAATATCATTTATGGGGCTCGCTCAGAAAAGACCAAGAAGAAAGATCTGAAAGATTTGATTACAAGATGGCCGCGTATTTAAACTGGTCAAAGACACCATTGGTTTTTCTGGGTCCAGTTACACTCTATATACTCGAAACGTGAAGTCACATAGTTGTGTAATGCTGCTATCATTTGCACAGAAAACGCAGAATGCATACAGACACACATATTTATATGCAAATTATAGAATAGTACTGCTGATTGACCCGGCCAGGCATGACAAATCAATCCCATGACCGGGGGGGCCCAAAATCTGATGTATAGCCCTCACTGCAGCACAGCATCCAGTCATTTCCATAGCAACGGAGGGAAAACAAATAATAACAAATATGCTACGAAAAGCTATGCAACAATTGGAATTAATGTTCAGTGTATTAATACTCCCAGGCACTTTCTACAAGACCAGACTACACGATCTGCATCAGACACTGTGCACATGGCAGAGGATGAATGTGTTGTTCCTAATCAAGACAGGGCTCATCTGGTGTGACCGTGACCACCATGCATAGCCAATCAAGGTGACAGCACGGTAGAAGCTCACGAAGGCACTCACACAAACACACCCAATCACACACTACCACAAATGACCTCAATATTCTTGAGGGAAGCGAGTCTCCAGCCAGGTTCCTCAACAGCCTCCACAGAAAGAAACGAACAGAGAGATGAAATAGGACGAGACTCTGGGAGATGACCAAAGGATGACACATAATCTTCTCAGTAAAAATGTTGTCTTGACTCACGTCTCTTTGCCTAATCCCTTCAGCCAATGATGGAACCGTTTGTGTCTGCGGAGGTTCCTTAGCACATTTAACCATGTGCTGACTACTAACAGGCTTAAGCTGGTTCATGTAAGCTACAGCGTGCAAAGGGCCGGTTAACCATGGTTAGGCACCTGAAGCAGGAAGTAAAGGGAAACTGGACAAGCTCACACATCTATGAGGGTGTCAATGTCTGAACAGGGAAAGGAAGTGTGTGTCTTTGTCAGTGTGAAAGAACAAGCGCGGATCTGTGCATGACTGAGCCAAATCTGTGATTAATTCCGAAGGTTAATCAGTGTGAGTGAGGCGGTTTGCATACTGATATCAATCTGGGAGTGTATTAATCTCAACAGTGACAAAACAACTCTGTATAATATGTTGAATCCAAAAATAAACCTGTTAAATGCACTGAGCGTGCAAATTTGGTTGCATTTGTTCTTGAAACCACATGCCTTTGAGGTTGGCGAGGCCAAAATTAGGCTAGTAACATATGATTGGAAAAACACAGTAAGGCAGGACTACGATCACCCAACGGAAAACACACAGCTCAGGTTCAGGCTATTGTAGCTCCCAGAGGACTGGATGACACACTTTCGCCCCCTCCTGTACATAGACACACTATGACTGAGGCACGAACAATGACTAATGTCCCCTCACATTGTGAGAGCATGGCCTTAGGCTGGCGACCTTAAGCCAGGGTCAATCTGAAAGATAAGACTCCATTCAACTCCTTGTATTGTCCCTTTGCCAAACGAGTTGGCGTTTAGGTTCTAGGAGAGTACACTCCTTTGTTTGCCAATGCGTGAGATGTAAAAATAAAAACCTGATGAAAGGTCTCAACGAGTTGATCACGCTCAGCTACTAGAAAGCACGATTATAGCCATCATTACAGAACAAATGACAACATTTGTGGGAGACGGATCGTCTATGAACCACCAGCATTGCTCATCAGATGCATTGTTTGTGATCAAATCCTATTCACGTTGTTGACATCCAGTTCATTACCGAGAGAGGGATGAAGGCGGTTGTGGGAAGGTGGCTGACAGTCCCTTTGTGACGTCATCCTCTATAGTGGTTGGTTGGATGAGTTGAGGATGACTGAAAGAGAGCCTATCATGTGACTTCCCATACAGTACGGCCTACTATCAGGCACTATTCCTAGTATAGCTGATGTCATACAATTACAGTGGACACGTTCGAGTGGTGAGATGCAAGTGGCTGACCGTGGATGGAAGTCCACCAGTAAACTACGGGGGAGGGGCTTCTACAAGAATGGATTTCAGAAAGACTCAGATCAACATCCATTCTTATGTCTGCAAATGATTTCCTTTATGTTGAAATAAACATGTCTCCAGCACAGTGACACAAACACATGCGACCTTGAGCTTACTCAATGTTGTATATCTGGCTCATTTACAGTCTGTACAGAAGTGTAAGACTGTTGATTAATGTGCACTGTCTCAAGTAAATAAATAAACAATATCCAATATCCATAAACATGTATAGTTGGTGAGACATCTTCCTCATATCTGACATATCTCAGTTATGCGTTTGAATGAGTCAATTATGAATACCCTAACGATTGTTTTGTTTTTGTGATTTTTCCCTATTTTCCTCCCTTCCAAATTCCCTCTCTAACCCTGCCTTGTCAGCAGCTCCGCAACTCCTTGGACAGATCTGTGGGATGACGAGGGGTGCGCACATGGTTCATCCAACCACATGTATACTAACGATTGGTTGACAAATAATTTCTCTCATCAAACAGCCATGGCTACTCAGTTCAGTTTGTGAGAAAAGCTGCAGCATCTTGAAGAAATGGTGTTAGAAAAGTTAATCCATCCAGGTGACACTCGTCATGCCCATAATGCAACACACTTGGAAAACTGTCAGCATATTTATCGAACTGATGAGTTAATTGGTGAGTTAAGACCATACAGATCTAAAGAGATGGAAAGAGATCATACACTTTCAAATGATGACATAGTTGGTGGCCACATTGTTTGTTCCCTTTGGACTGTTCGTTTAAGTGACGCTCATGCCAGTTAGGTGTACATTAGCAGTACGGTGCATCGTCTTTGGCCATTGCAAATGTATGTGTGTATACAATGTATACAATGTCATAATTACAATAAAGGACATTAGCTTTTCATTTTGCATTGATTTTACAAAATCACAATAACTCTACAATTAGCTAAGGTTTCACGTCCTGTGAACACATAACCTTACACAGAAACCTTTAACTTTTTTTTACAGCCCTTATGTAAGGGTCCTCTCCTGAGATCTCAGCAGGACCTAACTAAAAGCAAGGCCTACAAGTGAGCCAAAACATCTGGAAACCACCATTCTCATTTTGAGATGTTGGGCCAGCCAATAATTCACAGGTGTAACAGCGACCCCTACTGGACACACGGTTTAACACAGCTCTCTCTCAAATGGCTGCAGTTAATATAGGTGGTTAGTTGCCCTTAGCTATGCTTAGGAACATGTTTGCACTCACTACTAACTCAGTACACTAACTCAGGGGATCCTAACCCTCTTCTCTGGACCCCCCAGACATGCCAAGTCTTTGTTTTAACCATAAACTAGCACACCTGACTCAATTAGCCAACTACACATGTAGCCTTTGGTTAATTGAATTAACTGAGCCATTTCAGGGTTAAAAAATGAACATTGCCTGTTTGGGGGGGTCCTGATGGGAGGGTTGGGAAACCCTGCACTAACTGACCAAAATGTGAAACCACTTATAAAGTTTCTACTAATGCACAATCATTTAAACCAGCCATCATTGATTTTAGGTATTTCTCTTTTTTCAGGTGTTTTTGTTTTGAAGTGCTAATTTGGACAATCAGTGCAGTGGCAGGGAGTAACGGTCTGGCTAGGTGGGCTGAAGGACTCTTCGTTTTCCCACAGTGGTCTGCTGGGCCGTGTGCCAATAGGAGCTTAAGTCCAGGCTTGGCTGTCCAACCTGTTGACATAGCAACGCTCTCTGATGGGGGCCCGAGAAGACAGAGAGACGAGTGTGGTTTGTTTCAAAATTTAAGGTCACACTACCAGGGGACATTGCCATTCGTCAGCCAAGCGTTTCTAATGCAATTGACCCAGAGACTACTACAAAATCTGAGAAATGCAGACGAAGACGTAAAAGTTAAGGACAGTCTCGAAACTACAAACACAGATCTCGAAACTACAAACACAGATCTCGAAACTACAAACACAGATCTCAAAACTACAAACACAGATCTCGAGACTACAAACACAGAGATCTATTTTTTTAAGAACGCTTACTCACGTGACCAGCTGTTTCCTAAGTATAAAGAAGTGCACGGTCAACTCTATTTCCTGTGTTAAATTACAAGCACTTTACCAGTAGTGGTCCAGACAGAGAGACTGGTCTGTCTTGGGTGGATCGACATGTTTGCTCACACAAAAGGACTGGTCTCTGATCAGACAAATCTTATTAAAAAGACAGCAAGATGAGCCAGAGTCTAAAAAAATTGGTAATTTAAACTAATCATATATATATACGTATTGAATTGGAAAGCTAGTTATCTTTAAATACCTTGGGGGGGGGCGGCAGTGGCTCAGTGGGTCAAGTAGGTGGTCTAGCAACTCGAAGTTTGGTGGTTCAATATCCGGGTCCTCCAGACCAAGTGTCGAGGTGTCCATGAGCAAGGCACCTAACCCCAGTCATCACCGTCGGAGTATGAATGTGTGAATGAATGGGCGAATGTGAGGCTCTGTAAAGCGCTTTGGTGGCCATTGGTCAGAAAAAGCGCTATATAAATGCAGTCCATTTACCATTTTTATTTACCTTCATAATCAGATTAGGCCAGTGTTGCCATAATTATTAAACAATGACCAACTCCATTGACTGTCTACTTTGTCTTAGACATGCTGGCGGTGTGGCTTTTAATACAAAAGTAAAAGTGAGATTCCGAGATTTGTATTGTAGCTCATTGAGGACAAAAAAAAAACATTCTCTTTGTATCGATCTGTCCACGATACATTCCAACGGTCTTTGTCCTCTTATCTATTATTTATTGACCTGGCCCAGACCCAGGGACATTTCACAGTCTCTTCCCTAGCCCATTCACCCCAGTCAGGCTGCCACACGCCCAAACGAAAACTGCCTCCTCGTTCCCACGCTAAGTTGGCCAAGCTTTAGCAGCACTACATGTTAAAAGGTAAGTCTTGCCATGGAAACACATGCAACGTAGTGAAGACCTCAAGTAACACTTCTCTGCCCACTAATCTCTAGTCTTGTGCCTGCCAGGTGAAAGTGAAAATAAGCTGTGAGCAAAAGACATTTGTGGATCTCCTAGGTAGTCAGACCTTTGTACATTATAATGCATTAAGATCCATAAATAAGTCATAAAGAGATACACTGTCTGTAAAAACAGAGACAGACAGACTTAGAAAAAGAGGAAGAATGAAAGAAAGAGATTGAGAGGGAGCGAGATAGATACATATAGAAAGGTTTAGAGAGAGATAGAGAGAGGGACAGAAAGTTCCAGGAAAAGTTTAACAAGTTCAAAGTCTACAACCAGAAGTAAACCACACAAAAAATGTCCTGGCAAAGCAATAGGAAACAAATCTGTTATGAGGAGCTATGGATTCTGGTTTATAGTATTAACTAAAACCTATAATTTACTCGATAATACAGTAATTACAGAGGTTAGTGTGGCATCGACATTGGAGTTACATGAAGGTATACGGTTTCATAGTTGTTGGTTACAGGAGAAACTGGTGCATTTGTTAGCTCTCTGGGCTTGGACTTGTAGAGCAGCAAAGTAGAAGCAAGTCCCTGGGGAATAGGAGAAACAACCACTACTTCTGAACCTCAGACCAAAAAACAAACAATCATCCCAGTGTCACCTGAGGCCAGCCAGTGTTTACACCTTCCTCGAGACCGTGCAGCAGACAGTCTCAGTCAACGTGAAATGTATTTTGGATGCTTTGGGAGGAAACATGGAACATGACCCTTGAACATGACGTCTTTGTGGCCAAAATGCAGTACCGGCCCAAGCTTTTTGAGGGCCCTAAGCAGAATTTGATTTGGGGGCCACCTCCTACCACGCGGAGTCACCTGTTCACTCGATTGGGGGCCCCCAAGTGGCCAGGGGGCCCCAAGCACCGCTTGGTTCACTTATGCCTGGGGCCGGCCCTGCCAAAATGTCACATGACATGGATGGAGTGAGAGAAGATGATGTGCTTATGTGACTTTCTTCCCTTGTCTGATTCAAGAGTCGGTATCTGATCAATACTTGTAAATATTTTGTAGGTTGCCATCATGCCCAGGGTATAATTTCAATAGCAGAGTCTTGGCCTAATGGTCTTTTCTCATGGCACTTCGCAAGAGAAAAGTGGTGCTGGAAAACTTTCTTAATAATAACTTCAATATCTCACTCATGGCTTTGTTGACATGCTGACTGCCTGTTATATGAGGAATTCTTTTGGAAGCCTAGGAAAACGCCACATCGACATTTTTGAGCATCTGGGCAAGATTTTTTTTTTCAGGATACAGTATGCTATTTAAGACACACACGCACACACACACGGTTATTGTATAACAGGCGTTTCTGAGTCATCCTGTTGAGGATGGGCAGTTGTGTAAACTTCACCCCATTATTGCATGTCCCCCCCGCGCACTGCCCTCGTTCTACGTGCCATGACAGACTTGCAAAAGATACAGTCTCGTGCCAAACCCTAATCTCTTTTGTAAAGACCATACAATGATGATCCGTGCCTGGGCTGGTCATTTCAATAGTGAATTGTTACGGTAAATCATTCTAGCAACTAAGCAAGTTGTTTATAGTTTTTTGTCCTCGAACGTTGTTGTTTAATTTACGGTGAGAACATAATTAGTGCCCTTTCAACGTGTTTTAGGGGCATATCTTTATATCGCTAAACTGGCAGTTTAAGTTGTTAAAACCGGGCTTGAGCAACATATACACATAGCATCACCTGTGTCACTGTAAACAAACTCTTTGTTTTACCTGTGTATCCAGCATCATCATCATCTTCTCGGATTCATATCCTCCTCCTTGTCTTTTTCCTGGCAAATCTCGACGCGTCGTGAGGCACCTACAACACACCTCGCCACATTTCGAGCAAAACAGCCGGACCCCCACTGACAGCACACTCTAAACGTATCGACTTGCCAGTGGTTGCGGTAGGCCAGTGCTCCTAGTTTGTACAGTGGAATGTCATCAGGGTACAGCGGTGTCCAGTTGTGTGTCATCAATACCACTCACTACAATTCAAACAGAAAACAGCAATCAAAAGGATTCCCGCAGATGAGTTTAGGCAAATGGCCGCTTCAGAAAAGCACGTCCAGAAATGTAACAAAACAGTGCATCAAATCAACTGTCACCTATGTGTTCCATTCAGGGTGATAAACCGGTGGTCCGATTTTAATCCTGAAATTATTGGGGGAGGGTGGGCAAATAGAGCAAGGGCTATATAGCCTATAGCAAAATAGATTACTGTGTTTGTAGCCTACCTATTACAATGAAAACCCACAGGGGAACACTTTACTTGACGCACGGAGACCCGGTGTTATGACAGCAATAGGCTGTCGTGTGTGCCAAGGGATACTGGCTTGGATCTAAACATGAGTCGATCATATCCAGGTAGCTACCTTTAAATGTTAAATTCCCAAATCGATATTAATTTGACAAATTAAGACCAATTGAAGTGTACAGTCTACTCTCATAAAAGACAACAATACATTGCCTTCAAATGTAGCCTAAAAGGCAGTTACATTATGAAACTTGAAAAACAATCTGCGATATCCATGTACAATGTACATAATGCCGAAGGCACGATTGGATGACTGGGCGATCCCAATTTCTGGGTCATCTTTCCTATTGCCTTATTCTCGACAAGATGGATATGATCCAAACATTATAATTACTAGGCCAATATCTATTTTTATTGCTGGATGCTCCCATAGATGAATGTATTTCCAAAGGCTCCAGTTTCTATAATTATCCCAATTGCACCTTCTTCAAATTATGCTCCAGACACAAAATGGATGGTCTCTCCAATGTCTTGCTTTTTCACATTCTTCTCAGAGCAGCCTCTTTAAAGACGTGTGTAATCCGTGTCACATCTCTCTTTCATCTGCCTCGGAGGTGTTGGCCGTTCCGTAAAAAAATACCAAGCCCTGAAGACCAAAAATAGCAATAGAAACGAATCATGTCCTGATCCAGCGGATTTAAAGGCAGAATGTAGAAAATAACACAAATCACTGATATCCCCAACGCACGATTTTAGAAAATGTAATTTGAGTGCTTCGGTATCCACGAGTTGTTAATGACTAGGCTGCAAGTGTCTCGAGCTTAACGTTGATTTTGCATCGTATCCTTAACAGCGCTCATCTCCGCGAGTGGATGGTTCTGACCACCGAATTAGGCATAACCCATTCATTCTCAAGAGGTCGCTGGGTTGTTCCTTGATGTACTCTAGGAAAACTCAGAATCTAGGCAGAATGATCAGCCCCTCCGCCTGCTGGTTCGCGATGAGATAAAGAACAGAGGGAATGCCGCCAGTCCTCGCGAAGTGTTTGGACTGAATTCTGCGTGCGCAGCCAGTCAGGGCAGATTTGACCTCAATCTGAAATTGCTACATTGGCAACAGACATGAATAGAATCTATATTGGGTGTCTGGAGTAGTCTAATGTAGCTGTCTCAAAAAAGCCCAACGCCAGCATTAAAAACAAATGTGATCGCAAAGTGATAGGCCTTAATCATCAATTTATAAACTTTTTAAAAACCTGCATAAATATATACATAGAGCTTCGATATTGCTATGATATTGATAAAATGTTGGGTTAAGTATTTCATTTTTAAACTGAGCCAGTCGTGTAAAAATAATTTATACAATTTCAATATTTAAATAGTGATACATTTTACAGTGTAACTATTATGAACTTGTTAAAAAAAACACTAATCTCATTCTGTTCATATACTCATTGTGCATCATAAACCTATGGAGGTTTGTGCGTCTCAAGGCACACATTGCAGATCTATAATTTGTGCACCAGTTCACCTTTGCGGAAGTCTGTCCCTTGCGCTTTAGGAAAGGTGACAGATGCGACCAGTGGGCGCGCAAGTCCAGCAGACGCGACACAATTTATATAGTCGGGTAAGTTCTGCATTCTCACTACAAAACAGAATATTTTTAAAATATAAGAACATATTCAAAACAATCAGGTGAGCTAGTACTTCTGGTAGAAGACCAGGATGATATTGACCGAAGAAGACAACAATAATCTGTCATTGCGGAACAAGAGTCCTCCTGTGCACACCAAAGTGCTCCTGTGGCGCAAGTGAGGGACGGGTAACCATGGAAACAAGCTGCTCGAGGATCCCTTCCAAGCCTAGTATACTAATCAGGGATGATGTGTCACTATGGGGCAGTGTTTCTCAATTCAGTAGCTATATATTCAGCATTCAATTTACAGGCTATTTATAGGTTCTGGACACAAAATTGCCCTAGAAATGAATAATACTTAAAAACCAAAAGCAGAATTGAGTAGGTAAATACATATATTGAGAGAACATCCGAAATGTTTGATTTAAACCATTATTCAAATATTTATTGTGCATTTGCAAACACTGTAAAAACAATTATAGAACTTGAATACTAGGATACACAGTATATAGCCATACAAAAATGTAGTCATGCAAAAAATAATAACACGAGAAGTCTCTCTCTCTCTCTCTCTCTCTCTCTCTCTCTCTCACATACACACACACAGTTTCAGGACAAAATACATAGAGCAGAGTACACATGACAAAAGAATAACACTTGTCATATACAGCACATTCTTCAAAAGTTATCTACTGTATTGCGCCTCAAGAGTAAAAACAATTCACAGATATTACATGAATATTCCAAGTCATCGATTCATTGATTATATTAATTTATACACTGCTCAAAAAATCGAAGGGAACACGCAATCATCACAGGATACCACCAAGTGAATTAAACTTCGGGGATATCAATCTGTCCACTGAGGAAGCATAAGCGATTGTGAATCAATGTCGCCTATTTTGTTGCAAATTAAATTTACAACATTTGCACTGGAGAGGCAACAGCAAGACAACCCCCAAAACAGTGGTGGTTTTGTAGGTGGCGGCCACATTGCTCTCTCCTTATCCTTCCTGTTTCTTCTTCAGTTGTGCATTTTGCTAGTGTACTTGTCACTACTGGTAGCATGAGGTAGTACCTGCAGCCCATTCAGGTTGCACAAGTAATACAGCTCCTCCAGGATGGCACATCCATATGTGCCGTCACAAGACAGTTTGCTGTGTCTCCCAGTACAGTCTCAAGAGCATGCAGGAGATACCAGGAGATGGGTCAATACACAAGGAGACCTGGACAGGGCCGTAGAAGGGCATCAATCTAGCAGCAGGACCGGTATCTGCTCCTTTATGTGAGGAGTAACAGGAGGAGCACTGCCAGAGCCCTACAAAATAAAATCCAGTGGGCTACTGGTGTGCATGTTTACAGAAACAGACTCCATGAGGGTGGCATGAGGGCCTAACGTCCTCTAATGGAACCTTAACAGATGAGAGCAGGTTCACACTGAGCATGTGACTGATGTGAAACAGTCTGTAGATGCTGTGGTGTAAGCTAGGCTGCCTGCAACATGACAGGTTTAGCGGTGGGTCAATAATAGTCTGGGGATGCATTTACTCGGAGGGTCACACAGACCTCCATGTGTTAGCCAACAGTACCCTGACTGTGGTTAGGTACTGCAATGAAATCCTCAGACTCAACGCCAGACCTTACGCTGGTGCAGTGGGCTCTGGGTTCCTCCTGTAAAGACTTTGATATTTAATATGTATCGGTCATGGAGATCCGATGTGTGATTTGAGTATTCCCTTAATTGTTTTGAGGACTGTATTTTACCCTACCAGACAAGTGTTAACCCGGTTCCACAAAGGGCCTAGTGTATGCTGGTTTTTGGTCTATCCCTTCAATTAGAGCCCAATTAAGACCTAGACATCCAGGTGAGGGGAGATACTAACCAATTAGTGATCTATTCAATCTGTAAGGTACAAGGTAAAAGCAAAGACCTGCATACACTAGGCCCTCTGTGGAACCGGTTTGACTTCAGTGAGACCAAATCTCCAGTAGATACCTTATGATTTTGGACCCAGATGTAGAGGTTTCATTTCCCATCTTGTGAAAGTTGTGAAAGTTAAATTGACAGCATCACCTTGTCCATTCCTGTCCAAAAATGTTACATAGTAGCAATAAGATAATCATTAGAAAGAGAGTAAACCAGACAGACTGGTGTTTTCCCACCACACAAATATAAAAAAGTTAGACAATCAAGAGAAGAAGTCATTCATTATTCACTAGACATTCATTTGAACCCTGTTTACCATCCCACCAGAAATAAGAAAAAGCAAAATGGCAAAATAATAATAATACAGAAAACCATCTCTTGCACTTGTTGTTCAGGCACATGGGAGATGAGCACAAAAAAGTACCTCAGATGTTTACAAAATCCTTCATAGTTTTCACATTCACAGATAAATCCCTACCAGTGTTGACCATTCGAGTGAATTATATTGGAATCCATTGTGTATCCCATCAGCATTGTGAACACTAAGATTACATGTTAGGGAAATGATAAGACAGAACCATGAGGAAATAAATGTAGCAAGTATTGACTAGCTTTCCCATTCCAAAAAATAGGATAAAATTAGTGTCTAACCTACAAAAATGTTGGTTCTTAAAGCCCTTCTCTTTCACTATTGGCTTACTTTTCTAAACCAATTTAATTCAGGGACACTCATCTAGTGTTAAAGGGGGACGTCATAGTTTGGAAACCTAACCTTTAGTTCACCAATAATCCTAAATGTGAGGAGACAATGACTGACAAAGTATTGAAACAAATTTTTGAAACTCAGCATATCCCTCAATTTTGCCGGGGCAGAGGAAGATTCTCGTTTCAGCTAATTCAAAACCGAGTTGTTGAATAGGACTGAAATAGACGCCTGTACAGTTTATATTTAGGTGAAGTTGTTCCACAATACATTGGAGCTAATATTCTACAGGGGAAACAGGACGTCAAGTAGTAGAGGTTTTCACTGGGAGTTTTGAGGTGTGGTTAACACAGGCCTGAATCAAGCGCCCTATATGAAGCAATGTCTATAAAAACATTGGTACATTGTTGTGCCATGCAAGTACACGCATGCTGCAGGCATCTACCGTGGTCACCTACTAACCAACGCATGCTGGTCATTCTGGTTGCTGGGTAAGAGGAGAGCATCTTCAGTCAGTCAACCAGTCACAATCATGCTAGCTGGGGCCTGGTAGGTGAAGCTGAGGCAAATGGCCCTTAACAAAACGATGACAACTGCAATCTGGTCTCAAGCCTTTGACTGCGCCGGCAGATAACAAATGGCTCAGAAGGACCATGCGTTAAGCAAATCGGCGAGCACCACCGCGAGTATCGAGGTATCAAAAGCAGGGATTGCTAGGTTTCATCGCACTTTAGTAATAACTTCAAGTGGCTTGTCTGTTTCAAGTCCTTTTATACTTCAACAGCACTATTCGTGTTCCTAGCTTAGCCTACAGCTGTCAGAGCTCAGAAGCAAAGAGCCTTGTCTCCATTCTCCGTCCTCCCACGCGGCTCCACGCCCCCACATGCTTTCACTGCCAGTATTCTGCACTCCGCTCCGTGTTCCATCAGATGCAAGGCCATCGGTGACCTCACTAAACCAATATGAACGGGGGAAAGATGAGGTGCATCGTCAGCACCACCACGTGTTACTGATCATACTGACTTGGCTAAGGCCCTGCAGTGCGTAACAGTGCTGAGAGCGAGAGGGAGCAAGAGGGCGCGAGAGGGAGCGAGAGGAGGCGAGAGGGGGCTGAAAGAAAGGTTGAAGACAATTGTGAGTTGACGAATGGAAGAAACGTGGGAAAGAAACAAGTGTGAAAAGTGTGGACAACTAGTAGCACACTTGGAAGCTCTTTAAATAGCCTAAAAATAAACAGATGCTTAGAGCAGGGTTTTCCAACCTAGCGGTTGCGAGTCAACATTGGATCGCTCGATTTCAAAATGGGTTTGTAAGATAAACTTGCATACAACTCTGATAGGTGGGGTTGCACACCAATTCCTAAATCAATACAATCCTTCCTCTGAAGGTTAACTCTCAGAAACATCTATTTTGTTTCGCTTCACAATGCCCACAACTTATCAACTATTCTCTTAGAGGGAGCATGTGATTGATCTTCAACCCTCCCAGACCTGCGCATGCACCTGCATTACATCTTGAGGTTTGGGGGGAATTTGATATGGTAAATTGGGAAAATAAGTAGTTTGGAATAACATCAGTAATTGTAATAAAGTGGGTAAGACCAAGCACTTGGACTGGGGGGAGAAACATCAGTAACAATGATTTTCTTTAGCACAGAGAAGATCATACAACATTAAAGACAAACAACCTCTTACATTTGTTAATGATTTTCTAATACATTTGTCACTTAAAACCTTCTTTCCTTCAGAATGAAATACTTTCCAAAATACCATCATAACTGAAACAATAAAAAAAGCATTAAAATCAGCCATTATAACTTGTTCTTTAAATGTTAGGGCCATAAAACAATGAGCCAAACAATATTGAATCAAGGGACAAAAATCTCCTGGCATAGACAGACTATTTTTACAGATAACATTGTCAAACTCCAGATGTAAACACTAAATATTTACACATTCACCGACATCAACAATGCAATATTGTCCCTAAAGTAACAGACCTCATGGATTTAACACAACGAATGATAAGGCTTGATTAAATACAATTGAAATTGCCTTCCAGTGGATTTCTGAAATGACCAACATCCGCCTGTTTACAAGGTCATTGTGATACAATTACAAAAGACTGTTTAGGCATGTTAAACTCAAAAAGGAGGTATAACAGAAAGGCTGTTTAGAAGCAGGGTTAAAGATCATATTCTAGTATTTTATGCCAACCATGCACACACTCTCTCTTGGTTAGTCTTAAGTGCACAATTATAATCGCGACATACACAGTATCTGAATATGATACGGTTGCATCAATGTTCCAGGAAATACTAAATGTATTTTAGTTTCAAACTTTATTGTAATGTTTAACATTTTGGAACATTTCCAGTTGTTTCAGGGTACGTTTCCTACTGTGATAGAGCATCTGTAGGCTGCACTGGCTTTCCTCATAATTTTCTGGCAGATGTTTGACACTAGAGGCTGCCAGCCATTTTTCTGAAACCGTCACAAAATTTCTGTCAAATTGCTATCTGTTGGATGAGAGGCTGAGAAATGAGACTGAGAATGGCAGTGCATTGTGGTTGGCAGGCAGAAAACAGCCCAGGGTCTACTGCTTTGGGGATCGCCCCATCCTGGACAGGTTCCACGAACCGAGCAAGGGAATCAAGTCTGACTGGCAAGATCCAAGGAAATTATACAAATCAAGTCAAAAGAAAAAAACGTAGAAAAGAAAACATCAGTGAAAGAAAAATCCTTAATCGTCCTTCAATGTTAAACTGTCATTTGTTGTACATTCATTAAGATCAATGTGTAACAGGAGTCACACTGATTATCCAAGCCAAGTGGTTTCATCTAGGAGTGTATACATTTCATTAAGTGTGTCCAAGTGTATAGTTTACTGTACATCCCCTTCGAACAATAGAGTTAATTTGAAACATAAATACTCACAGGCTGTCAACTTGTGTACCAGTTCCTGCCTGGGTGATTTGACAGCAGCCATTGAAACATGAAGGAATGTACAGTGACAGGGATGCCTACAATTTCTTTGGAGTGCTAATAAAATGTCAATGTGAACAGTAAAAAGTCACTGTTTTTTTAGTGGTAGCCAGTCTCACTAGGACTCTGGAGCGATTTGGTGTGCTCTGAAAACAAAATTTAATAAAGCAAATCTGCATGGCCATATCCAACGATTGCTATAAAGCAAGTATAAAATATGTATTATTTTAACAATACTGTTGAAATTAGAATTACAAATCAAGCAATTCGCAGTGTACTAACCACTTTACTGTGAAAGTCCTAATGTAAATAAATGTCAAGGGTGTTAGCTTTGTAGTAATTTAGCGTTATAAAATTTAGAAAAACAAACTGATCATAGGTATCCAACTCTTGTAAGACAACTCAGTTATCTTAAGAAAAACAATTGTATTGTGTATAAATATTTTTATCAATAATTTATCATTATCAATAATTCGTTTTCTTTAATTCTTACAGGATGCAGAGCAAAACATGCTATGCTGCACTTGCAGTACAACATGAAATTGTCAAATGTAATTAGGTTTACAGCATGTGTGAAGAAGTTCAGTCAACATTACGAATGCCCTGTGTAATGTGACTGATCGGTTTGATGAGTAGTAACTGTATTCATTCACCATTAAGGCAAGAGTTAACGATGACAGTGAAGGGTTAATTTAGCGTTTTCTTTCTGCCCGTATCTTCACCCTACTGTGGCAGCATTTTTGCCTCCGGGAAATGTTGCTGTGGCAACCTTTTGCACTAAAGGGTGAGCCTCAGAGGACATAGCATGTTTACTTATGCAGTAAAATATTCCAATCTCACCCCACTAAAAAGAACAGGAAAAAAACAAGTATTTAAAAAACTTAAGAGTGTTGTATCAGCCCTGGATGGGCTTGATGACGCTTCTGTTGTATTGGTCACTGTGTTTCCTCTGCTTCATATGTAGATGTTGTCGTTTCTTTTTTCTTCAAGTGTTCAGTGCAAAAATAAATAGCTTGATCCCACACACCTTCTGGGAGGGTGGAAATACTGCCGGCTTGTGAGACGAGAAGCTTAAGCACTCAGTTTTGTTCCTCTGTATATCCGTACACTAAGCCGGG
Organism: Umbra pygmaea; assembly: GCA_016801145.1. Taxonomy (NCBI): domain Eukaryota; kingdom Metazoa; phylum Chordata; class Actinopteri; order Esociformes; family Umbridae; genus Umbra; species Umbra pygmaea. The sequence goes on along the minus strand of JACXGM010004371.1, from coordinate 292 downwards.
GCCATGTGGCGTACTCCCCCTCCCAGGGTGCACTGGGGCCTCCTAGTCGCCCAGGGTTACCAGTTTTAATGGTGCCTCCTCCACCCCCAGCCTGGAGAGGGAGGAGTGTGGGGTAGGGGGTGTGTGGGTGGTGTGTGTGGCTATGAACCGTCTTGAAGCTCCTTGGCCTTGGCTAGGATAGTGTGGACATCTGAGATGGGGTAGTCCTAGACACAAGCATGGACAACCAGTTAGGTGTCCATTTAAACCACATAGGTGTCCATTTAAACCAGTCAGGTGTCCATTTAAACCA
>JACXGM010004370.1:22163-38404 GCA_016801145.1 Umbra pygmaea | reverse complement strand
CGTCCCCCAGATACATGATGAAATCACATGAGAAATAATGAAATAATGAATCTCCGAGTGTCATCTCCTAGCATGTACAACGAATCATGCAGCATGATAAATTGGAAAATCCACAGCTGTGGAGCGAGAGAAACGGGGGGGGGGGGGGGATCCTGACGTGACAGTGACTGGAGAAGCCCAGCTCAGCAGTTCGTTCATTCTGATGGGAATGCATACAGTATAGCTCCGTGGTTACCGAGAACTGAACGCTTCCAATGCACACCAGTGACAGAAGGTTCAAAACAACAGGTCACGGTGGCTAACCTACTGAGTTTATTCCTAAAATACCCCGGTGAGGGACTGGGCTGGGCGATCCACGTGGTAAAGTGTCCTGGGTCGACCCACAAACCTGATTAACATGTATTCTCACAAACAAGAAAGGCCTCTCGCAAAAAAGAAAAGCCTGGGATGGTCTGAAGCCCGGTTTCAAGGCTTAACTAAGTTTCTAGTTGAGGAATAATAAAAAGCAGTTTTAACCTTTTGGTGAAAAAGGGAGATTTGCAAAAGTATTCAAATAGAAGCGCAAAAGAAGCCTGACCAAAAAAATTATCAAGGCAACAGAAGAGAGCACCTACTGCATAAATCCATCTTGACTCTATATGATCGTTCTCATTTTTTATCCTCAACACAAGTACGGTAATCTTACGCCCTGTTTGTAGCTTAGCTGAGATTCTTTAAAAAATATGAAAAGCAAATATTGTTTATGCAATATAAGACTAAACAATGCTTAAATGGGTCAAATGGGCATAATTTGAAAGTTTACTAGCTATGTTTTGAAATACAATCTTACAGTTTTAGGCTTTTACAAATCAGATGAACAGGCGGCCATTTTACTATCGACACCGGTGCAACTTAACATTTTCCTCGCAACAGAAAAAAAACAGGGACACTTGTTTAAAAAAAATCCAGGGTATGAAACCATGTCATATTTTAACCACAAAAGTCGTCATAAATGTTGACTCTCTATTTCATGGGTTTATGTAAATACTAAGTATTAAAGGAGAATTCATTTTTTAACTTGCCCCGTAAATGTGTAATGGTTGTATACTGGAGCAAAAGGTAAACACGGTTTTGGCAATACAGATTGTTTGAGTTATTAACGCTACTGACAGCACTTCCGATATGCAAACAACAGAGCTACGTTTTGAAATCGCCCAGAATTCCCCTTTAAGATGTTTGTTATATGACAACCTGGTATCATCACACTACACAGCTCCCTTAATTCGCAGCATTCCATCGTCTCGACGGCACAACAAAACTTGTCAGCGCCTCAGAGCATGCAGAAGCCTGCAGTGTAGTATCGTCATACGTGTTGCAGTGTAGCCACTGCATTCTTATTGAGGTGCTTCACAGTGTTCAAATTAGCCCTTGGCAGCCAGCTACAGTGTGGACTGTAAGCAGCTCAGCAGTCTGGACCATCATGCTGCTGAACTCAGATCATACCATTATTGCCTGGGGCATATCTGGCCTGTGAGTGGATAGAGATTGCCGCTGGTACCCGTACAGGAATGACCATTTGAAGATGAACAGGCAGGCGTGTGCGCGCGGGCCACCCGCTAAGTGAGCACACCCCTGTGCCCGTGCAGACCCAAATGGAGAAGGACGTCTCTCAATATGGTTCCTGGGCTGTTTTACATTTATAGTGGAATGTCTGGCCCCAGTGTCCCTCTTCTACAATCTGAACAACATTGACCGATCTCCCCTTTAATCCGTGTTGCAATTTTCCAGCATGTGTACGAGACCCAGAACAAACTTCGAACCCATATCTTACTGAATTCATGCAAATATTGGTTGATTGCTGGTAAGAGATTTGATTGATGTGGGAAATGTCATTATCTTGGTCTAAAGTATCCAGTGGTGGACACTGCACCCCAAAAAACATACTTCTCTACTAAAGGAAAGAAAATTCACATAGGACTAGTGTTGTTTTCGTCAACGAAAAAAAAGACTAAATATTGTCGTCAAGAACATTTATCACATGACGAAAATGAGAAGAGGCGCAACGTAAATACTGGTCATGTGACAATGTCTATAATTAAATGTATATAATGCAATATTGTTGATGAATAAAATCTAACTAACTGACTAAATGTTTTACAAAATAAAAACTATGCTAAATTGTTTCTACATTTTCATTGACCGAAACGAGAGAATATGTTATAGTTATTTTGTCTCGTTTAATCGGATTATTTTTATTATTTTGCACTACTTCTGTTTCATGCGTCTCACTTCATGGGCTGCATCAGGTCGCAATGCGCATAAATAAAATTGCATTACTAAAAAGAAACTAAAATACAATATTTGTTGACTAAAACTAGAAAATAATAGTCATGGATAATTCTGACTAAAAATAAGACTAAAATGCTCAGACTTTTAGTAGATTGAAACTTGACTAGACTAAGAAGAGTATGAAAGTAACTAAAACTAATAAAAACTAAAATGACTGCTTGACACAAAGACTAGACTTAAACCAAAATTAAAACAGGCCACCAAAAACAACACTACATAGAACCTTGTAAGATGTTTAGGAACTCGAAAGACAACAGCTATTGTGAAATAAGCAGGGTTCTGATATGACCTTCATTAATTCAGATGAAAATGATTTCCATCAGATGAAAACAGAGGACACCATAACAGGTCACATCCCGAATTTACATTTGCACCACAAAAATTAAAGTCCACTCAGGGCAGGACTGAATATAAACAAACCTGGCAGTCACCTTCCTTCTGTGTGCCTGCCAGTAGCAATAGGATGTACAGTGCCAGGAGGACAAGTGGCAAGGAGAATGTTACCTGGGATACACAGAAAATGAGCTACTGTAAACTTGACATCCATCATGGCAACGGCTGGCATGTCCAGACTGACCTAAAGTCCTGAGACAGGCTGGAGCCCAAGGCATTGAGTTGGTCTGATTTAAGCCCCTCCTGGCAGGCAATAGATATCTGGTTGCTTCCTGTAGGGAACGGATGTGTTGTTTGATTTATGCTTAAAGCTCCACCAGAGCAGTCGTGATGATGACTCAGCCCCAGCATTTGCTCCTTAAAATAAAGGCACTTTGAATGGCTTAACGCCTCCTTGTCCAGCCTTACCACATTTACCTAATAAATAGATAATCAAACTAGAGCTCCAAAAGTAATTTACCTAATACATAGATAATCAAACTACAGCTCCAAAAGTAATTTACCTAATACATAGATAATCAAACTAGAGCTCCAAAAGTAATTTACCTAATACATAGATAATCAAACTAGAGCTCCAGAAGTAATTTACCTAATACATAGATAATCAAACTACAGCTCCAAAAGTAATTTACCTAATACATAGATAATCAAACTAGAGCTCCAAAAGTAATTTACCTAATACATTGATGCACAAACTAGAGCTCAACAAGTAACTTAAGTAGATACATAGATACTCAAACTAGAGCTCCATAAGTCAATTACCATACTTAATACATAGGTACTCAAACTAGAGCTCCACAACTCATCTACCTATTACATAGATACTCCACCTAGAGCTCTACAAGTCATTTACCCACTACATAGACACTCAAACTAGAGCTCCACAAGTCAATTACCATACCTACTACATAGATACTCCACCTAGAGCTCCACAAGTCACGTCCTGCTTTTTAAGCGAGGCTGGAATCTGGCAGGATTCACGGGGAAACGCATCAACCAACATGACAATAGAGGGTCTGGGTGAAAACATCAATCTAGCCCTGCTGCCACTGACCATATCTCTAAAACCATTCTGCAGCCGTCTGAGTGGGAAGGAGATAAGTTGATACAGAAAACAAAAGTCAAGTGAGAGTTGGACTGGAGCACTGATGCATTCCATAAAAAAAACAGCATGTCAACCTTCCAGAAAAAAAACATGTTCTTCACATACTGTATGTTAATAACAAGGCCTAAAGCCTACATCTCAAATTGGCTCACAGTGGTTTCAGTGTCACGGGTATTTTTTTTTTCTATTGAGAAATAAACATAGAAGACCATGGATATGTAACAGATTTAGACCAGGAAACCTTTGAGTTGGGAAAGTCAGTAAATTTAAATTCAAAACTGTCAACAAACATTCTTAACATAGGCTTAGTTTTGCCCCGTAGGTTGGTTAAAGTTTAATAAGCTGTTCGACAGTACACACAACTGCTTCTGACACAACGGAGAATACAGGGATCGCCTTGGATTTATTTCTGCCACTTCTCGTCTGAGCGGGGAGAAAGTGACGCTGGCTGGAAGGCTTCCGGCTGTAGGCATGGCAGAGCCAACACCACCTCACCGTGGACACAAGCCGCTGACTGCTGCTACTAATCCACATTCATATTCATCACAACCTTCCAAAGTGTACGTGGGTATTGGTCATTCTAATACAGTCATTCACATCCCTAAACAGTACCTGACGGCAACATAGAGCTCCTGCAGGAAACAAGTTCAACTACGTCAGGGAGAAACAAAAAACGAACAATTGAAAGGCCAGACAGATGTGAGTAGACATAAAACCCAGCGCCTCATTAAGGGAAAGGAGTTCCAAGCATTTGAATGCGGTCGTTTCTAAGAGATCGCCTCTTGGCCGGAACAATGCATTTCCAAGAAATGGTCCAACAAGCCACTACTCTGAAATGAAAGAGGGGGAGCAAGGGGAAGTGGTACATCAAGCTCCCTGTGTTGTTGAAACGCCACGTCAGTTAGATACCCATAACAGGGTTAGCTACGCACAATGCATGTGACTGCAATGAAAGTAGAAAGCCTTTGATAATTCAGAACGAAGCAGAATTAAGAGCCCTGTTATCCAAGCATACCGTGTTTTATAGGTAATAACACCCATCAGCAGCATAGCCGCCAGAATCCTACTGCTAGCTTGCTACTAACGCTAAGCAGGGTTGGTTCTGGTTGGTCCCTGGAAGAGAGACCAATTCTGCATAGAAAAAAATCCTATTTATTGAACAGCGTTAGAAGACCTCATTGTCATGTATCACTGGGTCTTAACCACAGTGCTCATGGATGTCATGGGCTATTTGCATTTCAACACACCCCTAATTAACCATCTTTTTGAGCCTGTGTGGAAACCTACAGCCTTAGCATATAGAAAGAACCAATCTAAAAATCAAAGCAAAGAAATATATGGGCGTGTAGCGTGGTGCACATTGCATGCCACAATTATTTACTTTGCTTAATTGTTGCTCGATTTACCACTAAAAACTCTACTTGTCTAATTTCGCTTTGATGCACATTGCACATTTTCTGTTCATGCAATAAACCTCACTTCACTACTGAAATATTACTGTGTCCCTTATTTGGTAGATCAAAATGAAATTGCTGATCCAAACACCCAATTATTTATAAATGAAAATTGTCATGGGTGCCAAAACTTTTGCACACAACTGTATATGAGCCCCAGGATCCTGCAGAAGGGCAGGCATACAAACTCTGGTCTGAATATCATGTTCCAAAGCCCCAGGGCATAAAGATGATGATATTGCAGTTTTGATGTGTGCAGTCTATTAAATGGGATGTTGAATGGCTAGCCTGACTGTGGTCAATAAATATGCCCTGGCACTTACGTTAACGGTAGTTGTGTTAACCCTGTGTTTTGTCCGATCTAACACATATGATTTATCATCTGTTTCCTCAGGCTCATTCCTTCTCTACATCAATACTGTACGTCTGTAGTTCATTAAATGGCGCTGAATGGACCTGGTTAAAAGCTACATGGGATCAATTGTTAGCCTTTTTGGTTCAGCCATTATGATGCATGCAAGCTTGCAGTTTCAGGTGGCATTGCAAAAGGAGTGAAATGATCTACTGTATCCAAAGTAAAAATGACATTCTCCTCATTATCTAACAATTACTTTACTCTATCAGCCAATTTATTCATTTCCAGCTACCTTGCCCCAGTCAGTCTGTGTGGTGCACCTGTTTGTGTACTGGGATGATAGAAATTGTTTAAAATTCTCAAAACTCTTCTCAAAATAGCACACTAGTCTTAACTAATATTGCAAACTTTTGCCAAAGACTCTGCAGCAGCTGTAAAGAGGCAGCTGTCTAGACTTGAAAATTGACAGACGAGCAATTAAAAAGGCATATGGAATTACACTCAAATAACTCAGAATTTCCTTCTAGATTTAAAAAAAACTAAAACATTTTGTTGAATAAGATTTGTATTTGAAATGTATTTAGGTATGAACGACAGAAACCACAGTGCTGTCCTTATTCTTATAAATTAAGGACTCGTGAAGTTGCACAAGAGGAGAAAAACAGTTATTTGAATTTTTTTTAAAGCAGTTCCCAAGCTAGAACAAGCTGGAGCTCACTGCAGTACACCTAGATGAAAGTTATAATTCAACATCTCCCTCGTGATGAAGAAGTTGAATTAAATGGATAACAAAGGGAGTGCAGCTCAATATTTTCCATTTAATGGGCCATTAGGTATAAACCTATTCTTGGAATTAAGCTTTTTGGAATATTAAAGAGGATAGATCCTTGTGATGACTGTTCTGAAAGAGTGCTGGTTTGTATTTCACTGCTTGAAACATCCTCGAAAAAGAAATTCAACATCTTAGGCCAAAATATATAAAACTAATGAGAATATTATTAAATTTATATGAGCTTGTTTTATGTGCTTTGTGTGAATTTTGGCAAATCAATGTTGATATTAAACACAAACTGGCCAATAATTTGGCATCATTAGAACTTGTCGCAAGGTTTGTAATTTTAATCTAGTGGAATGGAAAGGGTCAAATCAGGAAACGCACGGGGCCGCCTCGTGGGTTTACCTATCCAACAACGTGACATGCCTTTGGCCACCTTTAACTATGGCAGCCATATCGCTCTTTAAAATGAAATACGAAACCAAAAAATTGTGGATTGGACAAAAGAAATGCTGCTTCTGCCACCACCCAACAAATGACAACAAGTGTTCATACAACGCTGCCAGAAGAGTATTGTTGTGACTCTTCCTCTCCTAAAGTAGCACAGTTAAAAGCTTCAATACAAAAACAGGTAGAGCGCTGCATCGGGTGGGCGGTCAGTCGACCTTGTCACAACTGAAGATTTTATTTGGAACGAGTTGTGCGATAGGAATCAGGTGGCTTGGCAAACGAATACTAAGAGAAAGGATGTAATCAATCATCGACCATCCCTCACCTGCAAGAGGGGTTGCTGACCAAGTCTCAGAGGCGCTTTCAAAATGTATTTTAATCGGAAACCAGATGTTATGGCCATAGTTCTACTGAAACGCATCCATTCCGCTTCTAATACAAAATCAAGGTTTTTGGTTCCTCTGTGTTTTAAATCTGCCATTGCAATCTTCTAGTGCAGTTGCGAAACCTGTACTCACCCTGAAATGACAATTTATACGTTTGTTTTACTTTTTGGTGCTGGAGTTAAAATACTTTATTCAAAGTAATGTTCTAAAAAGTAAAGGTCTTAGAACGCAATGGACGCAACAAAAAGTGTTCAACATCATGGGAATGTTCTAGCAGTATCAGATGAATACTTTACAGAACCTCCTAAGTAAAACTCAACAGTTAGCTTATGAAGACATATTTGGCGACCTACATTTTCTTTTCCCTCTGAACTTACACAGAAACAATTGCGGTTTGCTAGGGACAGTACGAGAGAAAGAGACTACAATGGCAATCATACAGGCAGAGGGCCCCTATGTAGGTCATGGTAGCCTGGCCCTCCTCTTGAGCTCCCCCGGGGTAGTGAGTGACAGCAGTCTGGTACAAGGGCTCATGTCCAGGCCAAAAATGGGGGCTTGACTTCGGCAGAGTAGGGGGAGGTGGTAAAAATGAGTAAGCACCGTAAACAAACAAGCGTGGAGAGGGGGAAGGAGGTCAGCCAATGCCTATACTGGAAATAGTGTACATTTTAAATATGTTGTCTAGGGTAAAAATGGAAACCGTAATGATTATGCTAAAGTATCCTTTGCAGAAAACTTTGGTCTGTCTTTGCGATTACATTCAGGTCGGTTTTGTTGGTCATTGTTGGTCAGGTATAGAGACAGTGACGTGTTACTTAGCCAGAGGACGTGGGCTTCCTGTCACAACTTAATCCCCAGTTCATCAAGGGAGAAACGCAGCAGGTGACAAAACAACACTTAGCAAGGTCAATAAAGCAATAACAGATACATCAATGAAATGTCCTACCACTACAAGACAGCAGCAATCATTGTAACTAAGTCTAAGAATATGATACAACCAATCGAAAAAAGAAATGTTACAACTGTTTGGGAACATAGGGCTACGCTGCGGGGTGGTCACGGAACAAGCCTGTAGAGCTTTTATTAAAGTAATTAAATATCATTATATTTTTTTATTGTTTTTTGAGTAAAACTTTACATATGTGCTGTTGTATTGATGCGCATGTGTTTGCTAGTACCCTAAAAAAGTATCCTTTGCTTTAAACCTATGGCATACAATATATAGTAATCATAGTAGCCTACATCTTATTGTTACTAAATACATTAAATAAATAATGTAAACAAGCTATAAAATGTTTCTAATTCACTAGTCTTTTACCAGACAAGAGATCTTTTTTCAATAAGAGAATAAAGGGGGAAACATGTAAAAGAGGCCTAGACCGAGAAACAAATCTGGCCCAGTATAGTAGTGAAAGCACACTCTTCTAGCAGTAATTATGGAGCACATTCATTAACACCATTTTCCTTGAAATAAGTTGAACTGAGAGAAAACTAGTGAGAAAATGTTTAAAGCAATTACTATTCACAAGTAACTGGGCTACTCCATCTATGTGGAAGTGCCGCTGATGACAGAAAATGATTTGGTAATGGCTTACACTTCTCACGCAGTGTAGGAAAAACAGACCTTTCACCAAACATCAGCATTCAGACAGCCCAGAGAAACGTATTATGCAACCATCTGATTGCGGTAACCTGTCGAGCCAGAGGGGCATCATTTTCCTGTGTTCTGAAAAGCAATAAAAGCTTCAAATAAAAGCTTCAAATGACATTCATCCCAGGTCCCAAAAGTCCCATTATTCTCCTTTCATTTTTTACCACTATTAATCATTAGTGTGGATAGTAAGTGTGCTACCATCCTAATTTATATGTAATATTAGTAACATTAGTAATACTACTAATTAGCGGTATTAGTATGATCTGTATTAGGTTTGTTATTCAGTTTATTAAAAAACAGTTTAACAATGCCATGCTCACAATGCTCATTTCCAAAGATATACCAGTTAACAACAGGCCAATTATTCTTAAAAAGGGTAAAAGCATCAACGTAACTACTGTCTTCTTGGTGGTATTTGAAGGGATCCTTCAGGGGCGAGGCAGGCATATGTCATTCATTCCCACGAAGAACAGTCTTCAATTTGATTCTGACTCCTGTCATGTTCCTCAACCTAGGTTTTAATTAACCCCAAAACCCCATCGCCTACAGCCTCCAGTACTGCCCTCCTTCCAATTTCGAGACCTGCCATCGCTCAAGAGGAGCTGGGCTTGTCAGCGTAATTAAAGCTGACAGGACCGAGACTGACGCTTGGCAGAGGGATCCACACCTCCACGCTGGAAAAAAACTGGATTTAAAAAGGCCACCTGCTATAAAAGCAGAGTCCTGTGATGCTAATTGGCGTATGGGGTGAACTCGGTGTAGTCGCGTCACAGCAGTGCAGAAAGAGACACAGAAGAAAACAATTTGTAAGCAAAGGAAAAGTCAAAACCAGATACTCCGGTTTGAATTAGAACAAGGACTTTGGTTGAGAAAAGGTTATACTTTCGAAGCATGTCTTTCAGGTTTCAAATTGCTTTAGTAATGTAACCCTTTGTTCCCCCTTCCAATTGGTTCTTGGCTTTCTTGTTTGCACCCCACCTACGTCTACCCACCAATGACAGATCAGTGTTGGAAATGGCAGTAGATCTGAGAGAAATGAAAGTCTGGCATTCTCAACAAGCCCTGTGATATGGTTTGCATAAAAGCCCAGGAGGACCCTGGGAGTGGGGCATTAAATGCCAGGGTATACCTTTAAACATTTGTTGCACATTTAAACATTTGTCTTGCAGAATGAAATGTTCTGTAATCGCATAATTATGCACTTTCAATTCGGGGGGAAAACCAGAGGGACTTGTTGGGGTGTATATGTACAGGGGCATGTGAGGGTGATGGGTTCTGTAATTATGAGGTATGCGAGATTCTGACCAATCGCAGCAGTTAAACTTTCAGTCGAAAATATTAAATATAATATAAAATGAAATGTACAACACAGCAATGGATGAGCAACAAACCAAGTAAAGTAAAGAGGAAAAGGACCAAGGGAAAAGATGTTAAGAGACTGCTCTTCTACTTCTTTCATCTTGACAAGGTTCTTCAGATAAACACGTTGCTGAAAACCTCTAATCTTTACAATGATCAACACCGCTGATCAATGATCAATGCACAGTACATTACGTCAACATGAAATTGACTATTACAGATGGATAGTGGTGCTACACTAATTAAAATTCTATACTATGAATACACGGCCAGTTTCTACTGTACAATACCTGATCGCAACGTTTAGATATTATTGTATTCAAACAGACTAGGGCTGCAGCTATTGATTATTTTAGTAATCGAGTATTCTACCGATTATTCCATCGATTAATCAAGTAATTGGATAAGAAATACTTTTTTCTATTGAAGAGAAATAATACACAATAGTTTGGTTTAATTTTCGAAAAGCCAACATTTGTATTGCCTACATTGCTTACAATATCATCTCAAAAAACTAAACATATTAAGTGCAATTAAGTCGCACATTACATACTTTTAAAAGATTTTTTTTAAATGCAATAACAACCTCAAACTAAGGCATACATTAAACATACATACCATTACCTTGTGCAACTTAACTTTCAGAACTACAAGTTTCAACCTGAGACTGATCTGTATATAGGCCTATATGTAAATATTAGTTATGCTCAACCCATTTTCATTTATATATTTGATTTCAATCATTGTAATACAATGTCACACAGCTCTGTTACACTTATGCTAATAGATCGTTGATCAGCTGTTTCTCCGTGAAGAGAGAGTGAAAGAAACTGGTGTGCAACAAATCAGCTTTTTTTCCCGAAGGGATAGTCAACAATTTGGCCCTTTAGATCAAATTGTAGTCACCACTACGTATTCTCTTGTCTTCTGTTTTTGGTAGTTGTTGTGTTTGGTGTAGTTTCATCATCCATACGATGGAATGGATGATTAAGTTAGACTCAATATTTTCTGTTGAGATGCTGAAACATAGACGTTGTGCTATTATCGGGTAAGCTAGTACAATTTTGCAGTAGACACACTGAACAGAGTTTTCATTTTAATTACGTTTGAACTGATTCCAAACTTAGGACACTTTGTCGTTTTCTCCAACTTGTCTCTTCACTTAGCCCATCACTATTTACGCTCACTCTCTTTATTTTGTAATCTGCGCAGTCAGTCTTCATGGCATGTGTCACCAGCAGCACAAGCCCGGTGTGCGACAGTTATAATCATCCGTGCGGAAACACTGTGCGCGATACAAGTTGGTAACATTGATTAAACGTACAATATCGTTTTTGGCCGCTAGGGGTCTCTCAATCAAAACAATAGCAAAAGATGTTCTTGGGTGACGTCGAGAAGTAGCATGGGATCATGGGTTTTGTTATCATCGTCAATGACAACCTTCCAATCTAGCTTCTCTGGCAGAAAAAAATTTCACTGACAAAGTATTGTTCAAAATATTATAACTTTATTCACGTTATGTTTGGTGGTTCCCTGAAACGTAAAGCAACTAGAGCAGTCAAAGGTTAAATGACGCCATCGACGGAAGACAAAATGAAACGTCCCGTGTCTTCGAATTATATTACACATTTCTCTGGGTTTGAAAGTTGGAGGAAACATTTAGGATAATGTAAGTACACAACTAAGAAATGTATATAATATAAGTATAGTGATGTTTGCTTTTTTAATGCAAAGTACATCTTTTGTTATTGTTTTGGAAAACTTCATATTGTACCTTTGAACGAAGCTTCGAGGCAAATCATTTTGCATCAAGGCTTTTTAGTAATCAAATTATTCAAGGAATAGTTTCAGCCCTAAAACAGACATCACATTTTTAGAGAAGGTAACCAAAAATCTGCTTAAGACTCGACCTGCGTTCTAATTCAATAAAGAAATGTGGATGTGGACTCGGAAATAGTGCTCTAGGAAATAGCCTTACAGAACTTAAGGCTGTGTGAAAAGTTGTATTTATAAGCAATAAATTACAGTTGGACATATTGTTTATAAATTTAAACAATCTTGAGTACACAAAAGACATTCAAAACGTATTTTTTAACCCATTATATTAACTCTGACTTTGGAAGCTGCTCCCTAAGAGCTGTTTTTTGCCGAATCTGTCACAGCACCGTGGTGTAATGGGTAAATGATACGCACACAAAGAGTTTGAATCTCCTCTCTGCTGGTAGAAATACATATTTTTGGACAGAGACAATTTCCCAATAACAGTGATGATCACTTTCTATATAAAAACATGGGCACATCTAACTTCTTATTTAAATACATACACCAAGATGTCAATATCAGATTGGCAGAGAATATTGATTGTATTAGCCTATTATAGAAAAATGCCACCACAAACAATAAATGAACGAAAATGTTAAATCTCATATCTTATCTGTTTGATTCCACTTACTAGTAATCATATCACTACATTTTTCATTTTATGTTATATTGCTCACTTTTGTTAATAAACTGGGGGAATAATGAAGTCACAGAAAAAAAGCATGGGCACAGCTAAAGTCTCTTAACATGTACGCCAAAACATTTATGCAAACTGAAATTGCAGTATCAATATCCGTTTGGTAACGGATTTGTTGGAACGTCTGCTGTGGAATAGCACCATCAGTGATGGTTTCACAAGTTTGTTGAGGGGGAATGTTTCCCCCCCTAACGTATGCATTGGTTGTGTTGCAGAATGACTGATCAGTCTCTATTGGATTGACGTTATTAATCGAGTAAGCATATAGTTAAAGGTACTTTATTTGTCACATACACACATGTAGTGAAATTCATTCTCTGTATTTAACCCATCCCTCAAGGGAGCAGTGGGCAGCCATACAGTGCCCGGGGACCAACTCCAGATCTAACCCAGTGCTTTTATCAGGGGCACAGACTGGAGAACCGGCATGTTTTTTGGTGGTGGGGAAACCGGAGCACCCAGAGGCAACCCACGCAGACACGGGAAGAACATGCAAACTACACACAGAAAGGCCCGGGACGACCGGGGTTTAAACCCAGAACCACAGTGCTATCCACTAGGCCGCCTTACCTGCATACGTTGCAATGGAAAAACATGATCATAGGTCCATTTTAGGCACAAATTTCATACAGACAAAAAACTCAAGTACAGTAGCACCAGCTTTTTAGTTTGTTACTAATGAAGCTGAAATGCAGAATGGTAAAAGTGCCTCTCCAGTCCCCCTGAGAACAAGGTGTTTCACTGAGTGCAACAAAACACCAGGGATGCTAATCATTTTACTGAAGTTGTAATCTGACTCATGGGATTGGAGTCATTTCAAATGGGCTGACTGGGCTCTGTGGAGGCTGACAATGGAGAATTCCCCCTGCTGATAATTGCCCCTAATTGGCCTGGCCTACATTTCCCAGCATTACTGTGATTAGTGTTTGTGGATGTTAATGATCTGAGAGGTGTTCATACACTCATCATGGCTAGAGGCATTTGTAACACAGAATGTAGCACTGACAATCGTACAATACCATTGGTCACATTCAATCAAGCCAAAAAGCAAAGATGTCTACTTTCGGCTTGAAAGTAAACACTGAAAAACAGAGTATCATAGAGTATGACGACATATCCCAGTCGTGCAAAAAACAAAACAATGCATAGATCTTGTATGAGCCGAATCAAAAGCGAGCTGTAAGAATTTATTTGGTTGGCAAATTAGGATCGGAGCAATTCAAAATGTCTGCAAACAGTGTGGCCAATCAATACAACACTCTAGTTGTAGCTAAGTCATGTATAAGTAATGACAGTAACAGACTCCCTGCTGCAGAAACCTAAGTTCTGTGAGACAAGCATATGACATTCATGGTCCTGATTTGACCGTAACACGGCACAAAACCGAGTGATGTAACCTAGGTAAATGCTGAGTTCTCCAGAGATGGATAGTGGAGGCAGCGTGTGTGGAGTCCCCCTACACTACCATCACAGCTCTGCCACAGGGGGTAGAAAACAGCACCTGGCGGAGTGGGGGGGTGGAGATGTGGCTCTGAATCACACTTGTCAGCCTCCTTAGCAGGCCTCCTTTCTCCCTAAGAGGCTAAGAAAATGATGGAGCGGATGTGTCAGCAGTGGTGCATGCTTGCAAACCACATTGCTCATTACCGGGTTATATGTGGACATATCTTCTTACCTTTTATCATTTTAATTGGATAGGACAGTAGGAAGCAGAAGCTAGGGAGACGGGCATTTAGGGAAAGACGCGGAGGAAGGGCAGGGAGAAAGCCAGAGCTGGGGCTTGTTGTCGGTGGGGGGTGGGGAACGTGTGTTTCGAAGTCAGCAGCTTCGTCCGCTACACCACACACTCGCGCGTGGTACAGGTTTCTGATGAGAACTGGATTGCCTTATGTACACCCGAGCAGAGAACTGTGCTGCTACAATTGTACACGCACTTTTCACTTGTGATACAATCTGTTTGTGAAGCAGAGAAGAATCCTTTAGGGATCAAGTGGTCATTGCTTTCTAAGTCTCCATTTCAAAGAGGCTCGAAAAGCGGGGCTGGCCTAAGGCCGTGTGGCTGATCATTTCAGTCTTGTTTTATTGACCTTGTGTGACTCCTCCGCAGCACTCTCCATTACCCCGAGGTCATGATAAAGGCAAAATTGAAACAATAAAAAAATGGATTGGGCTGCAAAGGAACTGGGTGAGGAGGATAATAAAGTTGAGCTGACACATTCACACGCTCGACATGAAGTTGAGGTACCATCACATCTGATGTTAGACAACAAAAAGGTTCCTAACCTAAAAAGTCTAGACTTTAAACAAACATAAATACCCTTGAGGTTAGAAGCAAATGATTAACTGCTAACCCTACAGTGCAGGGTGCAATATTAACGACGACCCGCTGGCCCAGGGCCAGTAAGGCCTAATGTCGGGCCAGTAAAAAAAAAGATAAGTCACTTGCCTGACCGGGCCAGTCCTCAATTTTCCCATTTGAATTAATTACCCCATAATAAAACGATTGCCTGTCATTTTTGTCACTCCTCCCACTTCAATTTAGGCTCTATGTCAGGGTGGGGGGTTATCATACATTTTTATTGACAGGACAGGAGGAAGCAAAAGCCAGGGAGACAGGTAGGGTGAGACCGAGAGGAATGGCAGACAGTCGGCTGAGCCCCCGTCATCAGGGGGCATGTGTAGTCTGGAGTCAGAAGCTTAGACTGCCACACCAACTCTGTAACTGCATTAAAATGCATGGCGTAGCGGGCTAAGTCGCTGCATTGAAGGACAGTCTACATCACAATGGTCATGGGTTCAAGCCTGACCTTGGGTTCTCTGTCTTTCCTCGGGCCTCCTGCACAAGGCAGTGCAATATTGACATAGCCCTGTCTGAGATTTGGGTTAAGATTAATTATATTATCTATCCTGACTCCTTGTGTTCAGATCGAGCACCTGTTAGTTCAATCGTGGAAGTATAGTTGGTGAATGTAATCATCCCGTGCACGATCCGACTAAAGTGTTGGATGAACAGTGCGGGGGAAATTGTTTTTAAAGATTAGGTTGGATGAACCATGTGCACGCCCCTTGTCATCCCACAGATTTGGATGGAGTTGCAGAGCTGCAGTCATGGTAGGATTAGAAAAGAAATTGGGAAGGGAGGAAAATCCGGAAAAAACTAATAAATAAAAATGTTCTGCTAATTCCGCCACTGTGTGTGTGTGGCAATATCGGTGGCAACATTTGCCAATAATATTGGTTACACTTTATTTGGAGAGTCTGACTGATTCCATCTGTATGTGCTCTACAGATAGTTTGTTGATGATATGACTATCAACAAACTATCAATAAACCATCTGTTGATAAGCAACTAATTGTGTATTTTAAGGGTAGGGGTAAGTTTAGAATATGTTTTAGGGTAATGGTTAAGGTTAGGTTTAACATAAGGGGAATGGTTAAGGTTAGGATTAGGGTTAGGGTTAGTA